>JAAGNO010000508.1:0-69235 GCA_033439905.1 Ceryle rudis | reverse complement strand
ATTATATTTTATTTAATTTTAGTTACTGAACTGTTCTTATCTCAACCCACAAGTTTTACTTTTTTTTTTTCCAGTTGTCTGGAAAACATCCCACTGGGAGGGGGGAGGAGTGAGCAAGTAGCTGCACGGTGCTTAGTTGCTGGCTGGGGTTAAACCATGACATAGTCCCGGTAGGTTTTGATCCATAAATGATTGCCTCAGGAACAAGCAGCTTACCTGTGCTCTCTTGCAACAGTGTTAGATATTCCAGAATTAGCTGTTACTCGAGCTATGTCTGTGCATACTGGGAAGCTAGGAAAATGGATTTTTCTTCAGGCATTCTGTAAAACAAATGCCTTCTTCCTTTTGTTTCTTGGGAGGTGTTATCTGCAACATCAACACTTGTGGTGGACTTTTGGATTGAAAACTCGGAACTCTCCTTGGTAGGACTGATCTTTAACTTCGAGATTTAAAACCTCTTAAAATTTATGTAAATAGAAATGTAGAGAAGATTCAGCAGCTTTTTAGAGACTTTGTAACAAATCTAAAAGAAAATAAACAGCCCCACCCTCAGTTGACAGACTGTGGTTATTTCATATGTGATACCTGTTAACAGCTGCTAACTGTCTGTGAAGGATTGTCTTTATCAGAATTTCTCACACCATTAACGATGAGAACTTCCTTCCACCACCACAATCTCGATTCCTCTCTCTCCACTTGCTGAGGACAGAAAGCAGCTATAACAAAGGTTGCTATCTGTAATACTTTTTTTTATGTGTATCACTGTTTTTGTCATATCTGAGTTTAAAAGGGGAAAGATTGTCTCCTACAGGGTTAATCAAACCTCAGGGCACCTGAAACTTCTTCTGACTCTGGTAAGATTGTGCACAAAATCAGATAGTTCAAAATTCACAGGACCAGTTAGACTCCTGGCTGTGTTTATGTACTCAAATATCTTTTTAAATCTGTCCCCCTATACTTTGGATGCCCAGTCTCATTTCTGAAACTGAAAGTAATTAGAAACTAGATGGTATTTCACTACCTGTGATATTGAGATGCAACTACATGCTATGAAGATATCTAAAATGGAGAGGCTGAAAATTGCCTCACAACAACCTACTCTTGAAAGAAGCTCTCAATGCCTCAGTCTCAGCGCATCCATTCATCTCACATTTTTCTTCACCTATATCCTGTTTTAAAAATCTAATGCATGCTTATGGAAAGGAAAAAGTAAAACTATCTCTACTTTTGTGTGTAAAACTTGTCACATAATAGAATGCATGCCTTTAACAGAAAATGATGAAACAGTCCCTATAACTCTATGGTGACCAAAATTCAATATTGTTAATATAAACAGGTTTATGTTAATAATAGATTTGCAAGGAAGAAAGATTCATTTACTTCTAAGAGATGTTTGACCTCTGCTACTTTATAATCCATTAGAGAGAGCTAAGGTCCACATAAGCTGGCTCGCTTTCTCTTTTACCTGGAAGGCATTGTTTTTTCAATAAATACCAAAATCAAGTCAATATTTTTAAAGCCAGGATAATTGCTGCTTTAAATGAACTAATCTTTGCTCAGAAGTTGTCTGACACTTTATATCCATTGCCAGCAGGAAAGAAATAATTAAGATTTATGCTTTTGGTAATTGATCAGGAACATTTGAATGGGTTACATAAATAATAGACTAATCAAAGTATTGTCTAACCATTTAAAAAAAAACCACATGCCCTACTGCATGTACATTTATTTAAATTAACGTTGCTGTCAGAATTTCTGAGAAACTTTGAAAGAGGATTTCATTTTCATGTTATGGTTAATGCTCTCATAAATAATAATTTGTCAATTTATAGGCTAAGATATGCCAGTAAATTGTTCAGTGTACCTCTTTAAAATAGAAGTGTGCATTTACAGTTCTGGGCAATTACTCTATGGACAAATCTGCAACTTTCAAATCTTATTTTCATGTCTGCCAAATCCTACCCTAACTCATTCTCTGCTCTAACAAGAGTTAATGGTATTCATAATATACTTTTATGCAGAAAAGACCTAGGACTTTTCTTTTATATGCAGTATCATACAGTGTTTTTCTAAGTAAAATATTTTATTAATATGTCATTGATAACTGAACAATGGATTATCTAAAAATAAATAAATAAAAACAACAGCTGTTCCAAAAAAAATCAAATATTTAAAAAATACATTAGAAATTGGGTTCTGATTCTTCTTTAAGCCCATGAAAATTATATTTGCTAATAATTTACAAAGTGCTGATCTACCTTTGAGTTAAACACCAAGAAACTTCTGTCTGATAGTCTGGGGTAGGGCTATATCTACTTGCAAGCAAGTTCCATTCTTATCCACTCTGTTCTAAAACCACTTTAGTTTTGTATAATTGCATGAGGGAAGTATACACTATCATGCTGAATATTTGAGATTAAGTGAAAAGCTATATTTCTCTTGGATGGCAATTTGAAATTTTTGGGGTTTTTTTTTTGGTTTTGGTTTTTTTTTTTTTTGGTGGGATCTTTTACATGCAAACCAGAATAATCATAACATGAAATATACACTGTATACACTTTTGTACAGCCTTTGTATATATTTATGTCTATATCAGGCTGCTATTTACTTTAAAACTGTCCAATATCTATTCCTTGGGTTCCACTGGTACTCATTAAAAGGTGCTGTGACAGCCTGGCATCAGCAGAGACCCTGTATGGAAACTGCCACTCTTTTCAGCAGCAGTTACTGTCATCTGTGTTGTCTCTGGGCTGATCTTTTTAGGCTCTGTGTAGGGTAGCTATTCCTGCCCCACCCCCCGACAGGAAAGCAGGGCCTTTGTATGTGTTTAACCCCACATTTTTGCAGGATACTAATATTTCTGCTTTTAATTGACTGCAGTTTTACAGGAGAGTGTGTCCCAGATGTGAGTGCTCTAAAATGAAAGAGCACCAGTGTTGGGCTTGAATGTTTCCCATCCAATTACCAATTACCCCTTCATTTTATTTTGAAAGTTGTTGGTTGCTTTTTTTTTTTTTTTTTTTTTTTCCGTTCACTTGAGTATGAGGTTTCCAAATGATTTTGGTAATCCTGGATTTTTTTCCCTTGTTTTTGCAGGTGACCTGTAACTGTTTCACCATCAGTAATGGAGAGATGAAGGATATTGGTGTTGGCCTGTATCCCAGGTACTGTGGACACTGTTTCATTCAGAAGCAAAATGTATGTCAGGTTTTGGTTTTTTTTTTTTCCTTTTTTCCTAGGTAGCTGTAAGGGCCATCGAAGCAGCAGGTTAACATGTCTAAACAAGAAACTGGGAAATCCAAATAAATTAAAGGAGAATAAAAAATATTAAGTTGCAAATTCTTAATAGCCCTGATTATAGAGTTAACAGTTAAAATAAGATACATTTTTATATTTTATTTGTGTGGATGTGACAGTCTTTTCTAAGTAAGAATAAATGTTGACATCAGAAATGTGTGACTGGAACTAGTAAAAGGTAACCTGTTCAGTGTTGCTTTAGAATACAGATATTTTGCAGATAAGAGCCTTCTGAAAGAACAATTAAAAGAAAAAGATTGAATACATTAGTTAAGTTACCATAACTAAGACACAAGTAAGGTGAAAAGATAAGCCTCTTGAGAGATGGATGTTAATATTTGCATTTCTTATTATTTCTTCCTTGTATTTTGTAAGTAGTATGGACCAGGGAAGGTTTACCTTCATAGAATTAGTTACCTGTAATGATTAATGTGGAAAATTAGTACATATAGTTTAAAATTATATTTTACCATCTCATTTTTTTGTTAATTCTCAGTTGAACTATGTTGTCAATACCTCAGTGAGCCTGTCACTGTTGTTTCTGTTGTTTCTTTTTCTACTAATGTCACAAGTGTAAGATTTGACTAAAGACACAATATCTCAAGGCTGGCCTTACAGTAAAGATAAAGGAAAGGTGTTTAGAAGGATGTGAGAATAAGAGCTATGAAAAGGACAGAACAGTCATTTAATTTTACAGTGGAATGGAAACAAATCCTTTCACATACTTGGAAAAAATGGAGTATTATTTGGGAGCATTATTAGTGAAAAGTTTTCTTCTGGTTGAAAAAGGCCCCTGACTGTGAAGAAAGTGGCTATGTTCTGTGATAATGTTCTGCCAAGGGATGCAAGAGATTCTTCCCCAAGTCAGTTCAGAGGAGTTTGAGTTTCGCTGTAGCAAATCACTCTGAGCTGGGAAAATTATGAACTTAAATCCGTGGTTTCCAAACCTTAGGCAAATGCCCTTCCAGATGAATTCGTATGCTTCCTGATGAAATTGTCTTCAAACCCACTGGTGCCTCCACGACATAAAATGTGATTAAAAGTGCTTTGTTTAGTGTCATTAAGAGGTTGTGTATTGTTGCGTGGCTTGATAGCTTCAGCATCCCAATATATTTTAAAATAGATAAAAACCTGTGGTCCTTCTCTGCATCACCTTGCCAGCAGCTTTGGAAGTGTGCTCAGTGATCTCACAATAAGTGAAATGGATACTGTCTCGCAGCGTACATTACTGGTTTCATGTGGAGATTAACCACGGATATTTTATTAGATCAGAAGGGATATCAAAAGAGTCAGGCTCCTGTTGATAGCTCCTTCAGGAGTCGAGAGCTGAATAGACATGGTTTGGTGCAGGGCTCTGACCCTCAGCAATATCCTCTATTTTGCCAGCAACAGTTGAGATTTTGAGTTACTGAAACAGGCAGACAAGGAAAGCAAATAAAGGTAGCAAGAGCTGGATAAGCCAGAATTCTGGCCTCAGTAAAGTTCTTATTTCTTTCTCTTTCTTCCCTTCTACCATCCCTCACAGCATGTCTTTACTGAACCACAGCTGTGACCCAAACTGCGTGATCATTTTTGAAGGATACCAGCTTTTACTTCGCTCTGTCCGAGAGATCCAGGCTGGTGAAGAGGTAATTAAGTTGTCCTCCCTTCCATCACAGACACCTGCAACAATGACATCTCCCTAAATAAATTCCAGACTCCAGGGCCACCAGCTTAATATTTTGATGATATATTGATGCCACTTTCTAGCACATAGCTATCAGGGGGAAAATGATAAATAGAATCATCTCTTCACACTGCCTGGGCCCCATAATCATTACTTCTCATAAATCACTAGCAGTCTTGATAAATTCTTGTTCCTCCTTTCCTCCTCTAGGCACTTCATTTTGTTTGTATTTGAACGTCTTTACCCTGATGGAAACACAATATTTCTGGGTGGGTTGCAGCACTAAGTCATTGCAACAATAAGCATTTGTCAGGCTGCAACCATACTGTTGTAGTAAACTTTTCACTAACAGTGAAACTAGCAAGACAGGGTTTGTTTTCTTGTCCATGTCACTAGAAAAGACTTCAAAATATTCCTTTCAAGAGATTTCTGATTTGATCTAAGGTATTCTCAGTTCTGGTTTTATGACAGTATTTGTATTACTTTGAAAATAATAATTTTGGGCTAGGTAAGCATTTCAAAGTGAATGTCATTTGCAGCAAAGCAATATTGAATTTGCTTAGTAAGGCCTGCAAAGACATGTGTGTATATGTAACTTTACATGCACCAATGACCTATGCTGTTCTAGCTGTTGGTCATTTCAAAATCATGACCTCATGTAAATACTGTCCATGCCTGTGCCTCAAACTCTGGGAAGATAAAGGGCATATGTATTCTAATTTAATAGCAGTATCTCTTTTCTTCCTATGAAGTGCTTTCTTTTTTAATGTATCCTTTCTCTAAGATAGTAGGCCATTAAAATAAGTAAACGGTAAAATATATTTTCAGGCAAAATATTGTGAAGAACCAAGAGAAATGTTCTTGCATACTTCTCTTTTTGCCATGAGAAATCTTCCAGGATGCTGTATACTTTTGTGGAGCTGTTAAGTGTATCTTTATGGGGCATTCTTGTTCAAGCCAAATTATAGATGCCTTTCTTACATTTTATCCATATACCATAACTTTCTTCTTGGCTCCTCAATTCACCAAGATGGAGTGTTTATTTAAAAATACAGTAGATTTTAATGTCTTCCCAGGATGCATGTGGGTTAATTATTAGAGTTCTAAATTCTGAAGCTATCTTATTTTATGTACATGGATATATATTTCTAGGTAAATTTCATAAAGCAGTTCTTTGTAGCAAGCAGCCTTTACAGAGTGGTAAAGGCCCTCACATGGCTGTGGGTGGTTCTGGAATGAGAAGTGAAGTAGAATTGCCTTGCAGGTGTGACCACCATGCAGACTGTGCTATGGCTGTGAAGCTATGACCCAAATTTTAGACTTAGTGGTAGTGGTCTGTAACCCAAAGAAGTCTCCAAGTTAAAATCAGTGGTGAAACAGATACTGTGTGAAGTTATAAGTCATCTGTAAGGCAATCAGGAAATAAATTTAAGTTATAAAGCAGGGCAGCTAGGATTGGTTTGTTTGCAGTGACTTTGGCAGTTGTGTGAATGCAGGCTTTAAAATGACTGCACCTTATGTGTACATGATATATTTTCTAAAAAACTTTACTTTCAATGAGCCAGTGAAATAAAGTCAGAATTTTCCAAAGAGCTTGGGTTCTGAATGTTATTGTTAAGACTATTGCTTCTGGTTTTGGTACTGAAAGTAAAACATGCCTTAAGGAACATGTAAGATTTTATGTATATATACATAAGTATACAATGTGTTAAAAGAGGTGCCCTCTTGACTGGAAATAAAAATCTTAGTATGAGGTACATACTTCTTTAAATAAGGATGTGTCTAAGGAAGAAAATGGGCATAAGTAAGAAAGTAAAGATACAAAGTGAATATTAGTTTAGATCTGTTATGGGAAGAGGAAGGAAAAGGAAATTATTATATGTACAAGTGAGCAGTTTAGTATATTTTCAACATCCAATTACTTTTCCTCTTACACAACTGCTATCACTCTGCATTTTGTGTCCTGCATGGTAGCTTTAGTACAACTTCTTTCCACACTGCCTTACTGCTTGTCTGCGGCAGAGTGAACTTGGTTTTCTTAATAGCCATGTATTGAATTTATACACCTACATACACTAAACTACATTACCTGTTATGAGCTGAGTTTTTACTTATATTACTGATATCATGTTCTGAGGTAATGTGAGAGAAAATACATGTTAGAGAGGAATCTGATTGGGTTTTCAAGTACTCTGTGATGCTAAGGTGAACATTGCTTCAAGTCTTGACTTAACAAGAGAACTTAAATAATTTTAAGCAGTAGAAAACATGCCTTATCCTGTTCAAACATACCCTAGATTTAGACAGAATGTGATCCCTTATGTAATAATTAATGGAAAGTAAATAAGCACTAAGATTTATTAGAAATGAGAAGCTAAGTATCAAGTCAGGCTCAGATTAGTAGAAGAGGACTATGGCTTTACTATCCATACAGGAAAAAACTTGATTAGGCTTCTGGACCCTTGCCAGGAAGGTATCAACCCCTGTAATATGATGTGTTCACTAGGTCAGTGAGAAGTAAAATTACTTTTGCACGTTTGTAGCACTTTCTTTCTACAATAATTTACTCATATTAAGGTGTTATTGACCACCTGTAATCACAAGATAAACAGAGACACAGGGAGTAGTGGTAACTGTACAAAGAGGGAGTCACCAGTAGACCTGATTTTGGTTGCAAACCAGAAGAAGAGATATTGCATTCCATGTAGATGCTGCAGTGTGATGCAGATTTATTCAGGAATAACATTTATATCCCAATCACACATTAAAGTCGTCATGCTATACACAGTAATTATATTTATCAAGTCTGTGATAAAAAGCATGAATGATGAGGAGAACCTCAAAAAGTTTTTATGTCCTGATGGAATTTGTTTCAGTTCAGTTCTAGTCTCATGTCTAGGTAATTTTGTTGGCTTTGCAAGTTTTTGTCAGGAAAGTATGTGGCATTTAGTAGTTTTTAATTGAATTTTAGTTTGAGCTTTGAAATTTGTTCAAATTCTAAGGCTGAAACGTATCTCAGGCAGCAGAAAATTAGGACTTCTGAGTCAGAAATTGTTTGCCTGAATTCTTATAGAATGAAAGTGCTAAATTTGATGGTATATACAATGTATGTATATATACAAATATATATATGTATATACGTATATTTGGAAAACTAATCACTCCTTAAATCTTACACAAAAATTCTAGCCATCTAGGCCTTTTTTGTGGCAAAGACAGTGTTGCCAGTCCTGAAGCACTAAGAAATCATGAGTCATGAATGTTACTTTTTGAAAGAAGGGAATCATGTATAATTGCATGATTTCTTAAGCTGAAACATGGTTTTCCAATTTGAAGCTTTAAGAAAACAAAGTGTATTGCAGGAATAATGATAAAATACTGAGAGTTGGCAAGATGGAGTGGCCCTTAAATTTTGCTTTGGAAACCAGAAGTTCAGATTTATCTTTAGATATATTATTTAGGTTTCATACTACTTTGGTTTATTTAGGTTTTATACTACTGTTGTTCTATGGAATTGCATGCTCTTTGAGGACAGAAAGTTGCCATTTTAAACAAAACCACACTACCTTCCCATTGCCTTTTGCCAGTGACTACTATAGTTGGTGTTAAATATAACAGCTTTCATTTCTATCATTAAATAACTTATCTGTCTGTTTAAATGCAATTTATAATCCTCATTAAATGTAGAATTTTTAAAGTGAAAATTTGGCTCTGATAGGAAACTTAGTTCAGTCTTGGTAGCCTTTCTTTTTTTTCTTACCCATCCTTGTTCTGACTGTTATAATTCATAGAAGGTGGCATGGGTCTAGGCTAATACCCCAAATTCTAGTGCTTGACCAGCTTGTAATGATCACCACTAAATTTAAGTGTTTTCTGTCCTGCAACTGGCATAAAGGGAATGAAACACATAGGGAGCAGCAGAGAGGACAAAAGGCATGAAAGGAGGACAAGGCTTGGGAGCAACTCTTGATGTCCGTGCATAGATTAGATTGGGGCTTGAGGTGGCTAGAAAGGATCTCCTAACACTCTGTAGACTCTGTTCTGTAGCACGTTTCTGAGCATTTTGGGAAACATAATGGATTTTTGTGGGGATTTTATTCTATATGTTCCCACTTAGACTACGAGGCTTTCCGAAATCTGCTTCCAGCAGCTCAAAACTAATTATGACACCTTTTTGCTCCTCAAGATAACATTAGTTGTAGTGCTATCACAGCTTTTGTAACTTTAGGTAATGTTATTCTGTAAGTATAGAGATTTCCTTTTCTTGCAGTTTCTTCTTTGCAAAAATGAAATTTAACTATTGCAAAGAAAGATAAGGTAAGGATTATAAGAAAGCAAAAATTATTCACCTAGAGATGACCAGGGCTCCTTCAGCAATAGAGTAGCCTGTTAGCTAATTTACTTTTTCAAAAATACAAGCAGCCTCCTCTTGAAGAGGCCTTCCTCATTTCCTTACCCTTAAGTAACCACTTTAAATAGCATCAAGATGTGTGCTATAATTTAATTTGACTTTTTATTAATTTCTGTGTCTTTGGTGTTTTGCAGGCAGACATGAGCTCATTTTGCCTGTTCTCCCATCAGAAGTTGTATAGCTGTGTGCATAGTTCAAATCAATCAGTCCTGCAGCAAGACAGGATGTATTAGCTGAGGTCCAGTTCTGCTGCAAAATGAGTGAACGGCTTCTCGTCAGCTTCAGAGTTCACTTAGAGAAAATCTGTACCTTTCTGAAGAAAGTCACATAACAGACCATACTCCTACAGAGCAACTACTTTTAAAAATTGATACTAAATACAAATTATCATTTCAGATGACTAACAAATAAATCTATCTTTGTGATAGACTTCAACCTAGATAAGTAATATTTCTGTTATTATAACAGAAGTTAGAAGTTTTATATCTGTGTGTTTGATGCATTACATTTTGTTATATTACATTTTTTTAAAACAATTTTTCCTTGAGATAGAAGGCATTTTGATCATATATGCCAAAACAGAAAGAGCACAGACTGTTCACAACTTATATAATTCTTTCCCAGGAACATAAATTTGTACACAACCCTCCCTAAAACCCTGAGACCCATGACTGCAAAAATAACTCACTTTTTTTTTTTCCCCTGCCGTTTGCATTAAAATAATTGATTTAAATATTCTACAGAATCTTCTGTCTATGAACTTTGTGGCTTATAGTCTGTTACAAAAAGACCATAAATTAAGTCCACTGCAGCATGGCAGTACTGGAAAATTGTGTCACTTGGCAGATAAGGAACATGAGAAACTGACCACCATACCCAACATTAAAGAATTTCTGTGTCAGAGCAAGAAGCAGGGCTCAGACACTGCCGCATTTCTAGGGAGAAAGTCTTGAAAGTCAGTCTCATGGCTGTTAAATAATTCCTTGCTTTCATAAATGTTATTTAATATATATTCTCCATTTTGGAGGATAAGATTTACTACATTCTTTACAAACGATGCAATAAAGAGGCAAGCTTTGGTCAGCTGAAATAATGTTTTTAATTAATACTATACATCCCACATGCAAACACCATTAAGACACCCTTTGATAAATGGGCGTATTTCCTAAATATGTAAAAGTTAAATGAGCCTTGCATCTAATGAAGGGATTCAAAATTAAAGCAAGTGTAGGAGAGAGACATGAAAACAGACTTTTTATGTTTAAATGATTAAATTATTAGTACAGACTTAGTTGCTGTTAGGTTGGTCATATTTGTAATTAGAATATGTAGATTTTCCCACTCAGTCTGCCAGATACAAACATTTTTTCACTTACAGATTTCTGCTGGCAGGACTGGGAACTTGGACTTGGGCCTCTGACAACAAGAGAAACCCTGAGTTGTTAAAATGCTAAAAGGGGGTATCAATGTGATGAAGCCACTTGTCTTCTTTCTTCTGCCCAGTCATATGCTCTAATCCAGAGCAGGTTGTTACATGTCTGTTCATATCTACAACTGTTTGATAACCTCTGGAAAAGAAACTGCTGGTTTCAAAGTTGTTCTTCTTTCCAAGGTTTCTGCAACGTGGAAAAAAAAAAAAAGAGAGAGAAAAACCCCAAAATGAAAAGGGATGAGGCCTGTAGGCTGAAGTTAGATAAAACATGTTTGATGTTGACTGTGTTTGTTTTGCAGTATTAGAACTGAACCCTGACTAATGATGTGTTCAATAGTAGTGATAAAATTTAAACGATTGTTGTGATTATTTTGGCAAAGAATAGACTAATCTTATATGAAATATATTTTCCCAGAAGATTCCTACTGTCTTGCACTGTGCCTGAACTTGATTAACTCTCTTTTACTGCCACCTAAACCTAAAGCCCCCTAGGATATGGGTCGGGAACAGTTTTGTTTATGCAGAAGATAAGAGATGGGGAACAGGTCAATGTGCAGAGTGATTTTGACAATCTCCTTCAGAGTTGCAAGGAGACATGAAAATCAGAGGCTTGTGATGGGAGGGGAAAATTGAACTTGGAATGGCTGAAGGATGACTTTAGGACTACAGCTTGACTGGAAGTTGCTTTGTGGGTAGGAGAGGAGACAGGTCTTCCACTAGGGAGGATGTAGAGTAGGACTACCTGGGGAAAGAAACGAGGACGAAGTTGATGAGGTCACTGAAGACTGAGAAACCAGAGTAGGGTAACAGGAACTGTTAACTTGGTAGTGTAAAAGTGCCGGTGCTCAAGTATGGGTAACAGATGTAAGATGAGGCATGGAGGGGAGGCAGAAGGCCAGATCCAGGACTGGCAGGATGACAAAACTACCACAAATGGCTACAGAAGGGCCTAGAACTGAGGGCTGGAAACCAGGGTTAGATAACCAGGTGTGGAGAATAAGACTTGAAAGTGATACTCTTGTACAGAAGCTGAGAAGAGAGAGAATGAGTAGAGAGACAGATTGGAGAGAATGGGACAGAAGAGACCAAGTCTGGGACAAAAAAGTGGAAAAGAAATATGCAAAGCAATTTCCATCCATTCACCACAGAAAGTGTAGAGGAAAACCTACAGCTCCTGTGTACATTACAGACTGTTGTGCTGTAAACTAACAGTGGTGAAAACAGTCCCCTCTCGGCTCAGACATGCACAAACTGGGACAGAGCAACATTATATTGTATGCAAAACCTAACAGTTTTCAAACTTCTATCTTTGGTGATTGGTGGAAATTTAATTTGTCTCATTAATTAAACCATTAATCTTTGACTATGAGACCATTTTAATTTTTTTCCACACTTTTTATTTTCTTATGATCTTTCTTATGATCATTTTAAATGATTGACTTCGCCATGTCAGTAGTAGTCTTTTAATACAGTCCTCCTTCAATACGTAATCAAATTACACTGTAATAATGAAAAAAATGCAAGCATTGTTTTAGTTGCTTGGTAATTGCTCGTTTAATTAGAATGCTCTCTAATTTGCAAAATGCAGGTTCTGACAATGGATTTCATAGTCATTACTACAAATTGGTCAGGTTTTCCTGTAATTTCTTTGAGTGGACTCTCATGATTTAACTGAGAACCATGTGAAAATTCTCCCAATTAGTTGAAGTGTCTAGGCTCAGGATGAAATAATGTGACCTGATTTTTTTTAGCTCTGACCTCTCTGGAGTGTTTCAAAGTGTGTTGAGTGTATAGAGTAATTACTAAATAGCACGTATGACTGAATGCTGGTCTGAGCTGGGCTGTTATTTTGTTATAATCTTTCCCTTTTCATTAGTCTGTACCTGTGCAGCACTCTAAACATTTGAAGAACTCCACAAATGGTTAGCCCTCCAGAATTCTTCTGTCAGGCATCAAAGGGAACAAACTACAGAATTTTCTGTAGTTCATTGGCATTCACTCTGTACAGAATGAGGAGTTGAAAATGGCACAAATGCAAACATTTTCTTTTAGCATTTTAATACATTTCCTTGTGAATAGTTTCAACAACTTTGACTGCAATGCTTTTGTGCTTCCTTGTTTGCAAAAGAAGCATCAAAGACATGCTGAAGATGGGTATGATATAACAGGAGCTTTTCTCAGGCTCAGACATATATTTGCAAGAAAGTAGAAGCTTCCCCGAGTCAAAATTTTTGGAAGTAGTTGGATGTTGTGTAACACTCATGTTAAATATACACATAAGCTTTGGAGCTAGACAGAAAATGAGATTCCATGCACAGGGAATTCAGATACTGAGCTTTCTCTCTCTCCCCTTTCTCACTCTCCCCCTTCTTTTTTATTTTTCTTCCAAATTAGGATGAAAAATTGAAATACTGATAATTTTTTTGGGGGGGGAGTTAATAAATCCAACTAATATTGATCTGGAAATATGAAAAAATGTTCCTCCATGGACATTATATATAGCCCCCCCCCCATTTGTAAAGGTAGTCATTTTCTTCTAGGAAATCATCTTTTAAGATCAAATTCTATTTTATGCTGGAAAAATGTTGTATCCAAAAAATGTTACCTTAGCTATATATACACTGAATATGGGATTTTTGTAAAAAATATCAACTGTGGTTTTGTATGTATTGCACACAGCTCACCATCAGCTATATTGAATCACTGATGCCCACCAGTGAACGCCAAAAGCAACTGATGCGTCAGTATTGCTTTGAATGTGACTGTCTTCTCTGCCAGAATCAAGAAAAGGTAGGTTGTGAAGAAATTCCTTGCCAGTGAAACTGAATTTTCCAAGGCCTGTCAGCAGCTTCTCTTCCTTTACGTAATACTTATCTTTTGCTACTAATGGAATGGCCAGAATAAGAAAATGACCTTTGCCCTCAGTGCTGTTTATCTTGCTATGAAAGACAACCGTGAAGGAAAGAAAAGCAGGAAATGTTGACAACATGATTAGAGGAATTTCTTGCTAAAACGTGCTTTGTTCCTAAAGATAGGAACCACTTTCAGTTCCAAGATGTGGTACAGATTCTTTTGAGATTCAAGAACCTCTGAACATTAAAGTTAACATGACTTTAAGCTGAAAGGATTTTTTTTTTTTCTATTCAAAAGATTAATTTTAATTTAAGACACTTGCCTGATGCTACAGGAAGGATGTGCTTATCCTCATAATAATGTTAAACTAATTCTTACAAAGACCTTCATCAATAATTTTCAAGAACTACCAGACATATTTAGCAGTTGTTAGAAAGAGTGGTAACCCTACTTGGATGAATGTTTGTAGTTTTTATGCTCTCTTTCACAAGTTCTTGGAGTAACAGGTCAGTAATCATAGTAAATAAAATTTTGCTGAATGTGGCCTTTTACTAGGATTCAGCCTAGCCTCAGTTATATTCTGGGTTGCTCTATATTTATACAGCCTGACCAGTTATATGACTAGTTATGTGTACGCTTGTTCTTATTTTCACAAATGCCTGTTTTGGATGAGTCACATGTCATGGCTAAATGTGTTCCAAGTAGATTAGAAATGACATGAAAGATGTTGAAAATGTGATTCCAAGGAGTGTGATATGATTAATGAAATAATTGCTGTACAGTGAAAAAGAAAAAATAAGAAGTTTAAACTCTGTGTTGGGTAGGCCAGCTGAGTGTATGTATAGTTTTGTTCAAGCCAAAGTGTAACCACTAAATACATAATGTGTCCTTTGATTTATCAGTAAGCGGTTCAAAAAAGAGAACACAGAAAAGTTTCAGGCTTATCACGTAATGCAAAATCACTCCAGTCTATGTGAAAAAGTTGTTGGCATGCTGTGCCTGATAAAGATTGCCACAGTGCTTCTTTGGAGGCAGCGGAGGGAAGTGAAGGACTCTTTTTGTCTTTCTTTTAAAGATGCTCATGCAAGTGCTATGAAATCTGAGATTAGTTTTGGGGAATGGCATCCCCACAGATGCAGTGATGATTATGAAGGATAAGCAAATTAAAGAGTCTTTGAGGATAGCTTAACAGTTTGTCAAAGGGTAGATGAGTGGTGTAAATACATTTCAGCATGTGGAATGTTTTAAGAAACAAGATCCACAGGCTGGAGTACACTTCACTGTAAGAGTCAACATACAACATCAAAACATACTGTAGTGAAATTATATGAGCATATATAGATGAAAACTATCGTCTCGTGCACAGGTTAAAATTTATTAATAATATTTTCTCTTGAAAATTTTTAACTGTGCTTTGAGTGTATATTCTATAGATTTACTTTTTTTTTTTTTTTTTTTTTTTTCTGATTGACAAGACTGCCTGTGCTTCCAAACATTGCAAGATGTTTGGAAAACTCTTTGTGACTGTATTCAGAAATTCTGTAGTTTCCTTATTGTTACCATGTAAAGAGGTCTGTAGAGGTCTAGGAACCTCATGTCAACTTTGTTGATGTCTGTGAGGAAGACATCTTTATCCTCAGCTTCAGTCTAGGATGATTGGATATAATCTGCAGCAGTCCTCATAGCACTGCATTTCATTCCTCTGTGACAGAGATTTTATAAATACAACTGTTTACATGACTAACTTGGAGACTTTCCATTGATCTCAGTGTTGGTAAGCTGAGAGTCATGTTAACACTAAAGCTACAGTGGGAGATAATATTTTTCAGAAATTCTCTATTTTTAAGTTACAGAATGGCTGGATTTAGATGCTTAAAAGTCATCATTTGTCAAATATCCTTTCTGAAATGCCCCTGAAACTGAAAAAAAATTCCACTTCTTAGAAAATTTTTAAAAGACAAAGTCTTTGCTGACAGAATAGGCAATGACTGCAACTTTGGGTCATCAAGGGTGGCAGATTCAACACTGTGATTCAGTAAATATAATCAGCTAACAGTAGGTTCCCATATTTCAACACTGCTTTGCAAAAACAATGACTTAGCAGCAATTCATCTCATAAATCTTTCTTATAGGTAAAAAAAAATCCAGTTTGGCTTTATACTTTATGCCTTCAAGTATGTTCTTGGGAGTTGGGAATGTTTTCAGCTGTAGTCATCTCATCAAAAAAGCTAGAATCCTTTTTCAAATCAAAACTTATAAAGATTGTTGCTTCCTATTAGTCCCAAATTCCAGTCTTGCTGAGTGTAGCTGCGGAGCACATACTAGGGACTGGTGAAAGCAGAGGAATCACTCTTGAGATGCATGCATAAATTTTCTCTAAAACTGCAAGTCAAGTGATTTCCATTGTAGCTTTTATTGTATAACTTTTGTAATGTTTTAAAAGTGATCCTGAGAATCCTGTGGGAAATATACATTAAAGTTTATGTGAAGGTCACATAAACCTTATATGTATTAGTTCTTAGCTACATGTATGCTTATCTCTTCATATTTATAAAAATACTTTGCAAGTTTTTTATCAATTAAATTCATGTCTCCTGATGTATTTTCTAATGGATTGTTCATTTAGTCTTACATGGCCAAGTGAAGAAGAAGGTATCAAGTTTCTGTACTCTAGTCAGTTATTGACTTAGTAAGTTATCTTGGATAATTCATTTTATTCAAAAGTAACCTTACTGTTTTCTAAGACCCTGTCCATATTTTTTATAATTACTGAGAAGCTACCGTTTCAATTGGAGCTGAACAGATTTTTTACTAGAAAATCAGATCAGTCTGTCTAAATCAAGGATCATTTTTGTGTATGTTCTATGAAGCTCTGTTTAGCTCAGTTTCCCCAAATGCAGCATGAAGGTAGCAATTCGTACTTCTGCTGAGTATTCTGACATCCAAATGATAATAAAGATGTGACATTTTCTAAGGTCTTTTTAGTTTTAAGCGCTGGATTTGTTTTAATGAGAATAATTCCTTGAAGTGAAATTGCTTGAGGTTTAGTTGTGTGCTTTATGCAGTTTTCATTGCCATGTGGTGTATTAGTGTTACGTAAAAGAAAAGGGAAAAAAAAAAAGTCTTATTTAACCTCAGAGACGTTTACATAAGCAAATAACAGATTTAGTCGGCAAAATGCTACTAGTTTCTCCTAACTTTAGTTAGGCATCTAATCTAAGCCAGTTTTTAGCCTCCCTTCATACCCAAAGAAAAGACAAGCAGCTCGTTCATCTTGTCTTGCCATAGTAATCTGTGAAAACTGGTATGAATACAAGAGGCTAAAGGAGTATCTTCAGGTAAATACCCACACTTTAGACAGATAAACTGCGTCAGGTAAATTGTGCTCTTCCATGCAGTATATATAAACACCACAAAATCAAGAATCACTTGAGTATTTTTCTTGCTAGCTGACACTGATAGAAGAGTGCAGTTGCCACTATGTAGTTTCAGCACACTAGCATCCAAATTGTCGTTAAAATTAGTTTGTGCAGATTACTTCAGGCATTTGGCTCTGGCTGCTGCTGTAGACAAATATATTTTACAGCCAGTGTCACTGCTTCTTCACCATTATTTGTGCTAAAATTGATTAAGCTTGGATAGTGATTACATCATACTACAATCACACCATTTAGCTATACAAACAAGTAGTATGTCAAAGTGCTCTGTTGCCATTCTAGTTTATATGATTCTGTGAGGACTTTTTCTGATATTTCGTGTCTTTAATGAACTATGATTTAAGAGGCAACTAACCTATGAAGAAATATTCTTTATTTCTCATTTACTATAATATTTCATGTCACAGTTATATAAAACAGCAAAATTCACTCAGACACCAGCAATGGCTTTAAAATTCACAGTCACTTGGTCTTTTTAGCTAGATATGGCAACTTCATACAACACAGCAATCTTCCCTAACCAGTGCATAAGTATACGCAGTTCATTTGCACAATTGTCTAGATCTGAGACTGTAATACAGCAAGGGCTGCATTTTCAAGTACATGGACACAGACTGCAGCTCAAACACAGGGACCCTGTTGAAGTTGTTGAGCATCAACTCCAACTGATACACACTGGAACACAGTGTGAGCAGGCACAGCCCTAGATCAGATGGAAGAGTTTCATGGTTGTGCAGTCACAATTGCATTGCTTATCCTGAGAGCATACATTCCTCACTGTTCATGGCTGATGAAAGGACTTCAAAGTGAATCTCTGCTTACTATACAGTAGTAGTTATTTACCTTTCTCCAAGTGTGAGTGGAGCCATGGAATAATACAGGTGCATGGCTGCAATCAACAATGAGAAAATATGGAGGCAAACAGTGGCAACTAAATGGACTTGTGGATCTCAAATAATTTTTGGTGCCTGGACCTTAATGTCAGCTGCATTTTGATTCTAAGAGATCATACCATAACAGTAACTGGTCTCTTTTAGCAGCTGGTCAAGCAGCCTGGCTGATGATTTGACAGGGGAAGAGTAACAAGTGCTAACATGTCACTGTAAATGGGTAAAGATAAGATTCAGGTGAACCTTTTGGCAGTACAGTTGCTGCCTAATTACATGGCAGTAGCTACAAACCTAAACAATACTTTTAATTGATTTTGACCCCAGCTGAAAAAAAAAACCCAAGTAGCTAAAAGAGGAAGAACCCGTGTCTTTCTAAAAGTCACTCACAGAAGCTTCCTGGCTGTCAGTGGTTTAAGTTATTGCTACTGTAATGTCTTTGGTTCATTGTATCACTGACAGCTTTATACATTATTTGCTCCATGTTAAGATCAGTCTCCACTGTAATTTGGAAATGTGTGCCTTCCTAAAAGCTGAACTCTTGGCAACATATTACTATTCCAGCACATAAAAGCCCCTTACATTAATTATAATTAAAGATGGGATTACCCTGATGACAAACATTTTAAATGGAGAACAGTTTTTTCCACAGTCATGAGCCAGAGTATTGTTCATGTTCTACATTTTCAGCCAAGGTTTTCAGAGAGATTTGTGCTTATAGAATCACTTTGTTATGAGTCGTCTTTCTTCTTTGGAGCCAGGATTTAATGTTTTAGTCTAGCTTGGTTTTTGGAAGGCTTTTGTTTATTGCAAGGTCAAAAGCAATGCATTTGAATTTGAATCATTTTTATATTTGGCTAGTATTTGACAGTTGCCAAAGTTAATAATAACTTCATGCCAGTAAATATGTTATTCCTTTAATTAGTTATTGCTTTGCTTAGTTCGTACATATAGTGCACCCTGAGTTTAGATAGAAAACATCACAAGTCCAGTTTCCAACTCAAGGACTGTCAAAATTAGGTCACCTGAACATCAGCCAAGCAATCTACATAAAAATGTCACCTGTAATTCTTTAGCTGGTATTGCAGTTCCATATATCCAGTAGCTCTTTTATAAAAACCAAGAAACAACAACAAAAAAACTCACTAAACAAGTTCCTGAACCTAATAGAAGTCTAGGCATTCTTTTTCTGTCCTAAGAAACAACATGACTGTAGTTTAGGAATTTCATCAAATGTAAATGGTACTCTATGAAAACTCATCAATTTTGTTTCTAGAGCATATGTCCATGGTTGATTTGCCTCACTGAGGTTTCTGAGAGATGCTTGAATATGGCCAAATATAGAATTCATACAACATTTTTGCCCTTGTTCTTCATGTTTAGTTTCAGCAATACATGAAGAACATGTGCTTAAATCACAGAGTCATTTTACATGAAAAATATTGTTACTGACTGTTTGTTTGAATTACCATGTAAAGGCTTCATGTAAGATTATTGTACTGGTGTGTACAAAAATATCACCCCTCCCTCAGGGAGCACATATTTAGGACACAGAAAATACGAAATTATATGTTAAGAAGTGCCTTTTTAAATTGCTGAATTGTCAAGTCCCAGAAGTTTGTGTCCCTATTTCCCCAATATTTATTTATTTTCAGGCATTTATGGTCTCACTAAGTTTTCCAAGTACAATATAAAAGATGAGATCTCTAAATTAAATCAAAAAGACTGGGAAACATTGATTAAATAGGATTGTTGAAAATAAGTCTGTTCATGCATCTAACTGAACATAAAACCCCTTGATAAAAACAAAGAATAAAGTGGGATCATCTGTATCTCCACTCAGAATTCTAAAGTACCTGCTAACTACTAAGGTATTAAGGTTGTGTTATTACAAAAAACAAAACAAAACCAACAACAAAAAACCACTCACCAAACAAACAAAAAAGCAAAAACAAACACCACAAAACAAAAAAGAGATCAGGACTTTTTTCCAACAAATTGCTGGTTTAATCCATTTTCCATCAAAAGACAGAGTTTGTGGTAGTTTATTTTAGAAATCGGCTGTTCATTCCTCATCTTCCTTTTACTGTTTTGCCACTAAATCTGCCTTTGAAACAAACTACAGAAGAAAGTCAAGCCAGAGCTCAGTCATGTTTCACCCGCCTACCTTTTCAGCCCTATGTTAATATAACCAGTGCCTGCAAAAGCCAGTGGCAGTAATTCGCAGCCCACAGGGACACAATGCTGATTCTTTCCATAGGTGGTTGGCTGATTAACAGTTCCTTCCTTCTGGCAACACATTTGGTAGTGACATAAACCCTGGATCAGTTCCTGATATCCAACAGTCAGCCTAACACTATTCCGTTCCCTCTCAGAGGATCTTACCCTCTTGGGATGTATTTCCAAGCAGCCAAGGACAGAGGGTTTTGGTTTTTTGTTTTTTTTTCTTAGTGCCAAACATGACACTAAAAAACAAGTCAACTGCTTCTCATTTCTGGGCTTTCTTGTTCATTAGCAAAGGCATCATCTCTTCAGATTCTTAGTACTTCTTACATAACTTCTGAGGCTTCTTCCATCCTGCAACACTGTAATTTTTTTTCCATCAAAGGGCAGTCCCACAGACAGTGACAAATCAACTATGATAATTTTTCGATGACAACTTACCTCTCCCAGTCAATTCAGGACTGCCTCATTCTGCTCTGGTGACAACTTGGCAGCAATCAGCTGGAGCTCACTTGTGTTTACAAAGATCACAGAAAAGATACTGCTGTTCTTCTAAATAGGCATGAGTTTAGAGCTATATGCAGACTCCTTGCTTGTTCAGAGGATCCTTAATAGGGAAACTTGTATTAATTTGGTCCAAGAAGTTCATATTTGGAGCCAACATAGGAGTTGTAGTGTGACAGTCTGGCTTTCTGCTCATCTGAGGGGAGCAGAATCTCATTCCTTTCAGAATTTCCTAAAAGGAAATATAAATCATCTGGCAGATGTTTTAAATAGAAACACTTTTTTTTTACCAAAGAAAGCACTCTCATTGCTGTCTTAGGCTGTAGCAACTACATTTAAGTGCCTGGCTAGCAGTGTTCTCCCTTTCCGGATGTGCAGCTTCCTTGGCACTGTCATTAGAACTAGTTATTACTGTTATGATTTCTTTTTTTCAGATGGTGTCATTCCTATAGAAGTCACTATTTGGTCTCTGCTGAATAATAAATAAAAGTAAGAGAAGTCTTGCTCTGCGTTAGCAATCTAAAATAAACATATATGTTCTCCTGTTCAGCAGGAAAACTATGATGTAGTTGCCATCTCAGAAACATGGTGAGATGATTCACACAAGTGGAGTGCTGCACTGGATGGCTATAAACTCTTCAGAAGGGATAGGCTGGGAAGAAGTGGTGGAGTGGCCCTTTATGTTAGTGTTTTGATTGTCCTGACCATAATGATGGTGGCGATATGATTGTTTATGGGTATGAATCAGGAGGAAGGCCAACAAGGCAGATAACATGGTGGGAGTCTGTTACTGACCACCCAGCCGCATGAAGAAGCAGATGAAATATTCTATAAGCAGCTGGGAGAAGTCTCACAGTTACTACCATTTGTTCTTGGAGGGGGGGGACTTAAACTTAGCCAATGTCTGCTGGATATAGAATACTGCAGAAAGGAAACAGTCTAGGAAGTTCTTGGAGTGTGTGGAAGACCACTGCCTGACACAGCTGGTGAGTGAGCCAACCAGGGAAGGCTCCCTGAATGACCTGTTGCTCATGAACAGAGACTTCTGGGTGATATGAAAGTTGGATGCCATCTTGGGCATAGTAACATAGAAATATTAGAGTTTTCAGTTCTTGGGGGAGTAAGGAGGGGCTCAGCAGAACTGCCATCTTGGATTCTGGAGGCTAGGCTTTGACCTGTTTAGAAGACTGGTCAGCAGAGTCCCTTGGGAGGCAGTCCTGAAGGACAAAGGAGTCCAGGAAGGCTGGACATTTTTCAAGAGGGAGACCTTTCAGGCACAGGAGCAGGCTGTCCTAGTGTTCCACAAGATGATCTGGTGGGGAAGAAAGCTGGCTTGGCTAAATGGAGAGCTTTGGATGGAACTCAGGAAGAAAAGGAAAGTCAATGGCCTTTGGAAGAAGGGGCAGGACACTCAGAAAGACAACAAAGATTTCATGAGGCTATGCAGGGAAAAAATTAGAAACACCAAAACCTATCTAGGACTTAATCTGCCTACTGCCACGAAAGATAGTAAAAAATGTTTCTATAAATACATTAACATCAAAAGGAGGACTAAGGTGATTCTCCATCCTTTATTGGATGCAGGGGGAAACACAGTGACAAAGGATGAGGAAAAAGCTGAGGTACTTAATTCTGTCTTTGACTCAGTTTTTAATAATAAGACCAGTTGATCTTGGATACTCAGCCCCTGAGCTGAAAGACAGGGACGCACACAAGTCTAGGGGACCACATGGGATCCACCCAGAGGTACTGTGGTAGATGGCAGAAGTGCTAATCCAGCCACTTTCCATCATTTATCAGTAGTTTTAGCTAACCAAGGAGGTCCCAGTTGACTCGAGATTAGCAAATGTGATGCCCATCTACAAGAAGGGCTGGACGCTGATCAGTCTGACCTCAGTGCCAGGGAAGTTTATGGAGCAGATCATCTTTAGTCACATCATGTGGCACATAGAGAACAACCAGGTGATCAGACCCAGTCAGCATGGGTTTATGAAAGGCAGGTCCTGCTTGACTGACCTGATCTCCTTCTATGACAAGGTGACCCACTTAGTGGATGAGAGAAAGGCTGTGGATGTTGTCAACTCGACCCTGGTGAGGTCATACCTCAAATAGTGTGTTCAGTTTTGGGCCCCTCACTGCAAGAAGGACGTTGAGGTGCTAGAGTGTGTCAAAAGAAGGGCAATGAAGTTGGTGAATTGTGTAGAGAACAAGTATTATGAGGAGTACCTGTTTAATTAATTAATTGATTTAGGACCCTGTGACTAGGTCATCATGTATCATGACTTCATTCTAATTTCTTTTCAACAGTGCAATTCTTCAAAGTCTGGGGCTTTGTCTGAATTTGTAGGAAGCACCACAGATTGAGAAATACAGAGCTAATTCCTCTGAAGTCTATTAAAGCAAGAATGAGCTCATCTGAATAGCAAGGAAGTTTATAACTTTTGAGACTGCAAAACTGCAGCCTGAATGCTTTGAATTGAAAAATTACTACAGTAAGCAATGGGCCATATTAATTGCTTGCCCTTAATTTAATTAATTTCACAACAATGTAGTAACTAAGCTGTATTTATGAATTTTGCATTTGTGAGCTTTATTTTTAGACATGAATAGGAACTTTTTGTTGTGTAAAAGCCAACAGGCTTGAAAAGGCTGAATTTACTCCAGTCATGTGAGTTACAGCAGAGGACTATGTAATTTATTGATCCATTGCAGGATGTCCTGTTATTTTCCACAAGACTGCTCAGTGAATTGCATGAAAGTTGTTGGTAGCCCTGCAAACAGTGATTTGAATTCAGCATAGTAAAACAGTGTATCACAACTCTGCCCAAGATTTGGCTGATGATAATCCTTAAGAAAAACATGTTGCTGCATCATATTGCTTTAGAAAAGATAAAATGTGAGTCTTTGTCTCAGTGCTGAGAAGTGTTGCATAGAAACTAAAATTTCTGCATTTCCTTTGACAATATCTAGACAACTAAATTTTTACTCCCAAAACATTACTAGTGTACATCTTTACATTAACCCGTGCACAAAATAAGTCCTTCTGAGTTTTGAAATCTTTTGATGCAATTCCAGCTACTGCCTAATAATACAATAGTCTGTATTGCTAGACTTTTGGTACAGGGGAGAAAGATACTGTGAAGCTCAGTTACAAGTACATTGTGTTTGGTTAATGAAGGTGGGGATCCATGCAATGTGAGCTGCTTCTCCCCTACACCAAACCCTCACCTGCAAAAGAAATTTTAAAAGGAGAGGTTGAGATAGCATGCTTTTCAGAGGGGTGATATCCATCTGATTGGGAAAAATATTTTAGGAGAACAGAATGTCTGTTGATAAGTGATGAATGAAGTACTAGTGGAGAGTATTTCTCAGGAGACAGAGTAATAGATTAATAGTACTGTGAACTGTTTTAGAAAACTGGAAATGCAGTATAGATTATGCATCACCAAATTATGTTGTTCCAGCAGGTTGCATAAACAGTTGCTTCCATGTAAGTCAAGATGTTTTAACTTTTAGTACACGTTTTGTTATCTAGGCTACTTCTCTTTGCTTTGAATCTCCATGGCTGATCATCGATTGCTGAGGCACGTAAAAACTTCTAACAATGGCAGTCAACAGGAACCAGCTGCATGACAGCTATTCAAACAGTAAATAATGGCCCTGAAGA
Source organism: Ceryle rudis (assembly GCA_033439905.1). Classification (NCBI taxonomy): domain Eukaryota; kingdom Metazoa; phylum Chordata; class Aves; order Coraciiformes; family Cerylidae; genus Ceryle; species Ceryle rudis. The sequence continues at coordinate 44,858 of JAAGNO010000508.1, read as the reverse complement.
ATATTCAAGGGTCTTATAATAGTTTCCATGACATTATGCCATTTTAGAGAATGTCCTTTTCACTCTCTGAGATGCAGCCATTATCCTAATTTTTTGTGACAGTGATGAAAATGTCTGTATTACTGAATCAGAATAATAGAATACTAGAAAGGTACTGAAAACCGTTTCAAGCACTCATTTACCTTAGAGTGTTTCTAGCTGCTTCCCTTAAAGCCTGGAAGAAGCTCTATTGGCTTAAATTGGTGTTAGTTAGAAGATAGTCAGTAATAATTCTCCAAACTAGTTCTTGAAATGACTAAAACACTGTACATCTTTTAAAAGTATTTACATACCTCTCCTTTGATTATATGAAACTAATATTCATCTAGGGGACAGTCATAATGTTGGCAAAATGCTAGAGGACGAAATTGCAGATACTATGCTCTCTTAAGAGTTGCAGTTGTACAAAATTAATTCAATTTTTTTTTTTTTTTTTTTTTTAATTCATGACTTTAAAATCATGGAGACTGGTCAGTGTGGATTTGAGCATTGACACTGAATATTCAAGCAACATGCTAGTGAGTTAGGCAGGCAATTTCTGTCAGCACTCTAGGAATTGCCAGTTTCTCTTTTGAGATTTGTCAAATATTTTAAGGTGTAGAGTACATTGAGCAACCGTGTTGATTAACTATGTTTCATGTGCTTTTCTAAACCCTAAACTCCCCATATTTAATAGCCATTTATTCAGAAAACATATGCCGTGTTAAATAGTTATTTTACATTGCAATATTTATTAAAAACATAATTGCTATAGCTACCAGTTTATCATTTTATATTTAATGAATTGAGATATTAAATTGTTTTGATATTACTGTTAAAAATGAGTATCTAACTTCATGCCAGTATATCTTCAGTTAGAACCAGTAATTCAACGAGCACAAATTCTTCAAATCACTGAAGCATAAATGGAACTTTGATACACAAATAACTACATCCCTATTTAGTGTTCAGTCATTCATAAACATTAACTTTAATGGGATTTATGCACGCATTTAAACTTAAGTGCATATTTCAATGCACTCATGAATGTGAATTGGATTATGCATTGTGAATACCTAAATATTGTGAGGATTTTGGACCTACGTATCTCTTTTGAGCCACTTAATATCCTCAGTGGTTCTCTGTTTCTCCACAGGTTACAGAATTAAGGAATAAAGCAGATTTGCCTTATAGCTCAGTTTGTTTGGTAAGATAGACCTAGAGATTGCCTTAACAAATGTGTAATGTCTGAGACTGTCTGAAATACCAGCCTCACAGTTGCTAGGGATTAAGCTGAACAGTATCCTTCCTCAGGTAACTGAATTACCCACGGGCTTTTTTTTGACTGATACTGAAAATTACAATGTAATTACAAACGTGCCAAGAATTTTTGGGTGGTCTGGCATAAGGCCCTATTTCTCTGATGCTAAGCTGTAAGCATTTTCCTTTGCTTTTCCTCCCATCCTCGGGCTTTTATAAGTTGATAAATAGTGAACCTCTATTTATTGTTCTTCCCATTGTCCAATCAATTTTTATTTAAGCTTGTAACCTCTCCAGCCTGGATGGGAATTTTGCAGTCAGCTCTAAAATTCTGAAATTAAGAGGTTTATAAAGTCACTGCTATCACAGACACAAAACTCCATCCTGTTGCTCATGGAATAACTGCAACTTTCATCATCTTGACTGGGAACAGGCATTGGGGTCTTGGGCCTGTGAAGTGCCTATCATCCCCAGGGGCCCAAGCTTTGTGTGGCACAAGGATTTTGTTAAACAGTGTGGAGAAAGGACAATGAAAAGAACTAGGATAGCCCTTGTATAGTTATGATTCCTTTTTCACCAAAAGAAGTAGTAGTATTTGAGGGACATAGTTTAAAACTAAACATGGGAAATGTTTTGGTCATCAACCATAAAGACTAACACCTAACTAAAATGACTTCAGAATGTGTTAAATACATGTGCCTTTTGTCTGAGGAGTCTCCAGGTCCAGGCAAGATGCTATGGTGAAGTTTAACTGCTTAGCCCTGTGTATTGTTTATATTTTGACAGATCTCTTTAGGTGCTATCTTGCTTTCTTGCTAAGTGGCCTATCGTCCTTGTATTTACTGCTTTTTGAGAGAGGAAATACTGTCTGTATTATGTGCTTAGGTTTTTACCACAAACATGTGCTTGTAAACCATAAAAGCTTTAATAATAACACTTGATCTGCAAGCATTATTGGACTTCAAAATGTATGGTTGGGCCGCAATGTTCAAGACTAATGAAAGCTTTGAGCTTTCTATATGTCTTACTACAGCAATTTATATGTATGCACTTTAAACATGTATACTATATACTCCTGAAATTTTTCTGACAACACACTTAAACATTAAATCACCGTAATCATCATTTATATGCAAGGCTTACCAAATAGTTTGAGGGTGTCCATAATAACCTGGTTCCTACAGTACCCAGAATTTTCATGAATGAACTGGAAGTAATTGAAAAATCATTGCCACTAAAATTTGTGGATGAGAAAGACTGAGTGAATAATAAACACTTATGGGGACAAGTAAATAATACAGAGTAACTGGAATTGCTTAGTAAATTAGACCTGTTGAAATAAAATGTGACACCACTGAAAGGTAGAACATGTGTTTCACATCTGAAATGGGGAACTACACCTGTATTTTATTTCACCAAATCCCAGACAGCTACAGTGTAAATGTCAGCATCTGAGCTAGGTACTTTAGACTTTCTTTATGGATAAAGTGGAGAAAAATGGACACATTTTAACTGTTAGTCATCTGAAGCTTTTTAGAAGCCTGCTGTGGGGTACTACAGATTACACATAGAGAGCACCTATTTTTCCCTGTCAAATAGAAGGGTAGCCCAAATACCTATATTCAGTCAGATGAATCTCATCATGTGTATCTGAAAAGAAATAGAAAACATTGTGTTCTTCTCTGGCAAAGAAGTCTAATGTGACCCTTAAATCTATCAAAAGGGGGGTTAGTAGGAAGAGGAATGTCAATTTGCTTTACTATAAATCATTTACAAGATTGCCTCTAACATACAACATACAGATGCAGTGATCTTTGAAAAGGATATTTAAAGATGTGTGTGTCTAAAAAAATTAATATCTGAACTGGAATATTAATGGATAAGAGTGGAGTATGAATCTGACAGAAATGCAATTACTATTTTTGGTGTGCAGAACTGTGAGCCTGATAGATACTGGACTTGCAATTGGAGAGGCTGAGAACCTTTGGTCTGTCTCTTACCTTATACTTTAACACTTAATTAAATCTAAGATGATATTGGGATAAACTTATCTTAGTCCCATTTAATTTTAATAAATTAAACTGACTTCTTAAAGTAGTCTTGCTGATCTTAATTTTCTGCTTATCAAAAGCAACTCATTTTAATGATTTCCTACAGTTATTTTGATGCCTTTTTTTAAATTTCTGAGTAATTATTGTAATGTAACTAAGTTGGATAATGTTAAGGTAAGGTTATTCATACTACCATGTGAAGGTGCTTGGATTTTTTGCACTAATTGTACACAGGGTCTGCAGAAACCTTCATCTTGATTTGAATGCTTAAGTGGAGCACTTAAAAATGAAAGGTGTGAAAAAATGGTAAATTTTCCAATAGCTTTTAGAGTATTACTAGGCTGTGCAGTTCTTATGCAATTCCAGACACCAGAATCAGTAATCCATGAAGAGCTGATAATGATTATGGGAGGTAATGCAGCCTGCCTAATACTGAGCAATGTACTGCACAGCCGCAATATGGCATCCAACAGCAACATGTCTTTATTTTACTTCTAGAATTCAAAAGTAAAAAATACAAAATCAATTTGTTCAGAAGTCTGTTTCATCCCCTCCCTGTAGCCTCACAGCAAACACAACATTGCTTTTGTCTGCAGACAGAGTAGCTTCAGAATTGCCGTGTGTCCCATCCACTCTCTTCAGAGCCATATGACAGAAAACACAAGGTCTTCTGCTCTGACAGCTCAGCTTCTGGTGAGGACAACCTTATGCAGGTTGGAAAGGATAGTTGAACCAACATTTATGGAGCTGGCATTATTTTTTGTGGGGCAGGGGAGCTTTTCAAACTTCAGAAATCATTTGTAAATCTTGAATCATGACAGGGCTCTGTGCACTGATCATTTCACATACTTGTAGTTCTTAATGAAGTACAAGAGTGAGGGTGAGTGAAATCCTCAGCTGAAACTTTAGGCTTCTATAAGCCACAGCCCCCATAAGAGTTGAGAAGTCTTTGATTCTGAGTTTAAACTGCATCCAGCATACAAATATACATCCAGCCTAGGTTTCAGAGTGGAGCTTCGCAATAACCTGTGCTGTTCCATCACAAAACTGTGGCTTCAAAGTTGTGCAAAATTATCTATGAGAATGAGAAAGACTTAAAATGTTTTATAAGAGATGACCTCAGATATCTTGGGAAACTGCTCAAATGTGCTTTCTCTTGCTGTGCCTGTAGCTGCAGGCACCTGTGATTGCCTGGCCCGCTCTCATACCCTGTTTGCTCTGAAGCACTCAAGTCACAAATTCAGCTTACCTGCAGTATAGCAGCTACAGTATCACATTTTCTCACCAATATTTTTCTTCATTTTACTGAATGTAAAGCTTCAGATCTGCAATATTTTCTACTCATTTGATACTTTCCTTTTTCTGCCAAGTGTGAAACAATGAATTACTGAGTTTACTGGAAACATATGTTCAGTAGTTGCTTCACTTTTAAATAGAATCAGAGATATAAAATTGTTGTTTATGCTTTCAGAGCATAATGTATCACAGATGTCACACTCATTTAAATGTGTCTGAGCTCTTCTGACACCTTCTTCAAACAAAATCTACGAGAACCTCCTTTGATTTGAACCCATCAGGTTAGTCAGAATTGTTCTGTCAGGTGCACATCTGTAGTTGCCACTTTAATGTTTAGAAATTTAGTAGTAGTACAGGGGATAGGTAGTTCATGGAGATTTCTGGAAAGCTTCTGTGTTAAGATGACAAATCCCCAGGTGTGTTTTGTCAAGAAAGCTGTAGCAGCACCTGCCATGGTATTGGAAGAATGGAGAGATGGAATCGAAATGTTGCTGTTGCATCTTGGGTCATGTTTAAAATGAACAGGTTTCCACCACGCATTCTTGGAGTAAGTGGAAAGGAGATGCTGGAACCATCTTCCATCTGGAACAATTGCTTACAGTACATTACAGGATCAATTTTTTCTTTCCTTGCACCCTAGATAGTGTGTTCATCTGGTACATCCAGTGATGCTTCTGCCTCCAATGGATTGTACCTGTGTTATTAAGAGCATTGCGAGGTTGTGCTCGTGCCATGGAAAAGCATGTATTTGCAGCTGTCTTTTCTTCTCTTCCCATAAGCCTTCAACACTTCTACTCTCATTTTTTTTTCTCCAGCACACCTCTGTGTGTGAAAGCTGAATTGTTAGGCATGCCAGTTTCAGCCATTATAAGGTTGTCAGGCATTTTTCTGACTATATTATCTAGTTTAATTGTTTTTCTTTTCAAGAATACACAACGTTTGTTGTTGTTTTGAAGAAGAAACTCTTATGTTTAGTGTCAGTGTTAGAAATATGGAAAATAATTAGGCACAACTCACTAACTCTTCCTTTTTCAAAAACCTCTTCATTTTCTACAAATAAAAAAAAGCCTGTCTTCCTTGATTATTGGCAGCTCTCCACACCTGGAGGTTTGATTGGGAACATGTTTTAAAAAGAGATGATTTGAATGAGTGGAAAGCTATGGAAAGCTAAATCTCCCATAGCTGTTACTGCCATGCTCTTAGATTAAATTAAACAGTTTGGCATAGCTATTAATCACTTCAATTATTTCCATAATTCCAACTCCAAGGCAGCTTTTTATTTTCAGCTGGCTTAGATGTATCGTGTGGCCATGACTTTCAAGGAATTGTCCAAGGAAGAGAAACAACTTACTTTGAAAAAGCTTATTAGTCTGGAAGGCAGAAGTATTCTCAGTTACAAGCCTTCCTGGTTAAGTTTTGCAGCCCCTGTTTGGCTGCCTATTTGGGAGCAGCCTCTGTGCCTTGAACTAGAGTGTTTAGGAAACAACAGGGCTTCTTTGGTGTATGGAAATATGATGAAGAACAGTAGAGACGTAAAGAGCCCAGCTAGCAAGGTGTTTGCTTGTTCTTACGTCAGCCAATCCCCTAAATGCCTCATCTTGAGAACACAGAAAGCATCTCATTGAAACCTGTGACTTAAATCCTTCCCAGAGCTGGGCATCTTGCCCAGCTCCCTCCATCCTAAAGTCTCTTACAAAAAGGATAAAGACCAAGAATCCAGAGATGGCTGGGAGATTATTGGTCTTACAGACACTCCCTATTCTTTACCTGGATATGAAACCAGTGTTGACTTAACCCTATGCACTAGTGTGAAGGTCAGAGGAAACCCCAAACTTGCTCTGCTTTGTTTTGTTAATGAAATGCTAGAAGACAATGAAAAGCAACTGAAAAGACTGCACAAGAAAGAGAAAGATTAATCCCATGTCAATGAACACTAATGTGATTCATCCATCAGTCCCACTGTGTGCAAAGTGAGCCCTAATGATACATCAGTCACTGGCCTGTAACTTGGTCTATAGTTGTTTTTCTTTTACTTATAAATCTGGCCCATTTCCCATGTTTCTGAGGTTTTAGCTGTAAGGCTTACAGCACGTCACAGAAATACTGAGAACAATACTTGGGCCAGTGGGAAAAGATGACTTCAAAGAATTTTTTGTTAGCCCCTTAAATCCAAAACTTCACAGATATCATTATTAGTAAGTATCTTACGGGCCAGATTTATTCTTAGATCAATCAGTGAGCAGTGCTTGATCTACAAAGATGTTTTAGAGACAGATTGTTACAAGTTAACAGGCTGAGTTCAGAAATTGATGTAGTTCCATAAAAGCTATGTCATTAACAACATATATTGAAGCTAACAGTTTTGGTGTAAGTCTGTCACAAAGCTGTAAGAGAGCTGGGTATGTACATTAACTGTGCTTTTAAAATTTCTACAGTATGAGCTTGTTTGTCCTAACATTACACCTTATACCTTCTGATGGCAAATTCAGCTATATACAAAATTATTTCCAGGTGATCTTTTTTGATCAAAGAGCTCATTGTAGGGGGAGCACATGGGCAAAATGCAGTGGGGTCAGGCTGCCCTCCTTCTAAGGCCCTACAGAGTGGTGGGGCAGTTGACAGCAATCTTAATTTAATCTTGATTTAATCATCCCAGGGATACACAGAGGTCTGCTGTTTCATGGGACAGATGGAAAGTCAAAACTGCAAATTAAATCTGAAAGTGAGTGCTGATTCTCACTGTAAATATTTTCTGATTGAATTTATTGTAAGTAAGGAGTGGTGGAATGAGAAAATTCTGTGGTTCTAAAGAGATTAAAGAGATGCAGATTACAGGTTTTTTTTAATAGAGGTACTCCCAAATCTGTTGGTTATCAAATGCGTGGTTAGATTTTCACATAACTTCTCTGTTCATCTCTAGGCTTCTACCCCTGCTGAAGGCTGGTTTTTTTTTTTTTTTTTTTTTTTTGAGAACTGTATTTAAAATATTCCTGCAAAATTTTTCACTTAAAAAGCTCTTTTGTGAGTAGCATGGCCTTTTATAAGGAGGGAGAGAAAATGAATTGCAGTATCTTAAAGGCTGGATTTTAAAGGTATTTAAGTGCTTATAGCAACAGAAATTGAATATCTAGTTGCTTTTGGAAATCTCTCAAGATGCTCAACTGTGTCTGTAGATGCTTTAATAACTTTGTTCCAAGTGGTTTGCCTAAGGTGCAGTTAGTCACTGCTAAGTGAGTTGAAAAGGGAAACTTCTGCTATAGCCATTAATCATTTTTGCCTTCTTCATGACAAAGTGATGGGAAAATATAACCATCTATAGAATCTTATGGAATAGGGAAGAAATAGCAATGAGTTAAAAAAGAAAACCAAAGTTCAGCTTTTTCTGAATAGTAGACTTCTGTAAGCTCATGCTTATAAATGTAATGGATTAAAGTAGCCTCCCGCTGTTTGTAAAGTCTCTGTAATCACCACATGGTTAATCAAAATTACTTACTAAATCCTGTCTACAGTGTGGTTGAGGATCTATGAAGTATTAGGTAACAGGTCTTTGAGAGAATTTGATCTGCTCCATGTATATTGATAGTAAAAAATTACATGCTATTATTTGTCTTTTCTGATTAATCATAGTTCTCATTGCAAACCTAATGTCTGGTCTGAGTGCCTAATGTTTCCAAATTTGCATTCATTTTTCTTCATGTCATCTTGCTCACTTACAAATACAGGGTAAAATGGTTTTTTTGTGTATTTACAAAAAATAGCGATACAATCCCCACAAGTAGTTTTTGTCACTGTAATCTTTTTACCCTGATTTTCAGCATTACTGCATATTCTCAGTTTGCCATTTTTCTCCTCAAATGCTTTTCTTTCCAATAACCAGGATGCTGAGAAATTGGCTGGTGAAGAACATGCTTGGAAAGAAGTCAGAGATGCTGTAAATGAAGCAAGATATCCAAAATCTAAAGAAGGTATCCTTTCAGTCTGTCATTCAGTTGTGAAAATAATCCAGAGTGCCTCTAATATGCAGTTCATATTTTGAGATTTATTTCCCAAAGTTTTACATTTGTATGTTGTTTAAAAATCTATTTTAAATTCATTTGATGTTTAAACTGTGTAATATTCTTAATTGTATTAATAATAATAGAATCTCTGATTACATGGACTGGAACTGCTTCATGGCAGGGATAGCAGGTACCTAGCATGTGAGGGGGTATTTTGGTTCACATTTAGACTTCTGCCATCACAGCCTACCACGTCGTAGAAATCCTCTTCTAAATGAAATAAAGCTTAATCTGAAACATTATTAAATTCTTTGTCCCATTACTCCCATTGTGAACATTTCCAGGTTGTCATTCTTTGTGCAGCAATGACAATAACAAGGACATAATCACAGTCAGGTTCACTGCAAACATTATAGAAGCATTATAATAAGTTATAATAATATATAATAATTGATAATTAAGCAAATTGAATGCGATGATCTTGCACTAATAAACAGAACTGAAGCCTAATGGCCATCATGTAGATATTCAATCTAATTAAAACAAATTAGTGAATAGTAACAACCAAGAAAAGATGAGCAGAAGAGAGGTGGAGATTTTTAGTAGAAGACTGTGAGTATATTGATCCCTCTCTTGTCTTAGTCTATTCAGTGGAATTTTACTGACTCTGAATTTGACCTATAGTAGCAAGATGCCTTACCATTTTCAGAAGCATTTTCAGTACTCCTTTTCAACAGCATAAAAAATAAGGTTGCATAGTTATATTCCAGGCTAGGGAAAAAAAAAAAAAAAAAAAAAATCAGAATATTTACTGTAAAACAATCAGAGTTCCTCTCTTTCTAATCCAGAGATTCATTTATTAGCGAAAGGGAAACACTAATCTCATCTAACTTTAATGTTCATATAGTTTCTGGTCTGTCTTAAGTTCTGCTGTAGCCACTGGATTGAGAGAGACAATACTGAAATAGGTGTTCAGGTATTCAGTTATGCTTTAGGGCTCATATTTTAACCTGAAAGTTAAATTATAGATATGTGTCATGCAGTTGCAAGAATTTTTATGCCAAAGGTATGGAGCCAGAATACTGGTCATACTTAATGTATTGCTGTGGCTTAAGGGTGAATAGACAGAGTGGGGGGGCCAGAATCACAGAATTTCTGAGGCTGGAATAGACCTCCAAGATCATCAAGTCCAGCCTATGACCGAATACCATGACATCAGCTAGACCATGTCACTAAGTGCCACATCCAGTCTTTCCTTAAACACCTCCAGGGATGATGACTCTAACACCTCTCTAGACAGGTAGTAATCCCAGGACCCTATTTAATTGCAGGAAAAATTGCAACTACTGAATTTTGCTAGGGTCTTTCATCAAGATAACTGATTTAACTGAGATTTAAAAATGAATCAAACACATTGCAGTAAAAGGTAATAGGACTGATTGAAAACATATGTCCTTGTTGTCTGTTCTGTACCCAGACATGGGCTATTTGAAATGTGTCATCTTTCCTTCTGCTGCATCACAATACCAATGCTAACTGGCATGCAGTGGTGAGTCAGTACCTGAAGAGGAGGCTTGATGTTTGTCCACTTGCAAAGAATGAATAGAAAAATTTCCTTCCTGACTGAGGTACATAGTCATTAGTTTCTACAAATGCAATTTTTTTAGCAGATTAAACCAACAGTTCCTACACTTTAGAAAGTTATCGGCTTCCAAACTCTGAGCTGCTGATTATAACAATGTTCTAATGCTAAATCTGCAGTTACAGGAACTGTAACTTGAAACGATATGTGCATAGAGTGTGTCCAGCAGGTCCAGGGAGGTTCTCCTCCCCCTCTACTCTGCCCTAGTGAGAGCACATATGGAGTATTGTGTCCAGTTCTGGTCACCCCAGTTCAAGAGGCACAGGGAAATATTAGAGAGAGTCCAACAGAGAGCTACAAAGATGATGAAGGGACTGGAACATCTCTCTTATGAGGAAAGGCTGAGAGCCCTGGGTCTGTTTAGCCTGGAGAAGGGAAGAATGAGAGGGGATCTTATTAATGTTTACAAATATCTGAAAGGTGGGTGTCAAGTAGAAGGGACCACTCTCTTTTTCAGTTGTGCTTTGTATGAGGACAAGAGGTAATGGACACAAACTGGAACACAGAAAATTTCACCTCAACATGAGGAATAACTTCTTTACTGTGAGGGTGACAGGTCCCTGGAACAGGCTGCCCAAAGAGGTTGTGGAGACTCCTTCTCTGGAGACTTTCAAAACCCATCTGGATGTTATCCTGTGTGGCCTGCCCTGGGTGATCCTGCTTTGGCGGGAAGGTTGGTCTTGATGATCTCCAGAGGTCCCTTCTAATCTCTACCATTCTATGACTCTATGTGTGGGTGAGTGTACTGTCTCAGACCCAAATCCCAGTTTAAGCGTACAAATTGATATGCAAAAGCCCAGTGCAAGGGAGTTTGGTCCCAGCAGGTTTCACCATATAGCACATCTGCTATTAGATGCTAGTGAATGAACAAAGTAGTATAATGAGAAGTAAAAGCAAACGGACTAATACTATGCATCAGCTAAAATGGTAATCTTTCAAGAATGTAAGTGCTTTGTACTTTCTACAAAAATTGCATCAAGTGGAAATAATATCCCTCATTCTTCTGTTTGTCTGTCCTTAATCAGTTGTAAAGAATACATGGATGTTTGCCAGAGATATAAAGGTTAAGGTGCAATTTTATAATAACACATTCCTTCCCTTATATGGTTCTTCCAATCCAAGGGCAGGAGAGCAATTCACAAATAATTAGTTTAGCCTTGTAACAACCATGCTATAAATCCTAGCCCAGACACACAGTGGTCAGATTCTTAAATTTAAGTATGTAAATATTCCCATGTCCAGGAAGGACAGATTACTTCATCATGGGGTTATCACTGTACACTTAAATCCATTGCTGAATTGGGGTGAATAGTATTTTCAGTAATGTTGTGAAGATATCTGCTGAACTTTCTTGAGCTGATTGTATGGAAAGGACTGTGATGCAAACAACTTTAGTACTTTTTTAAATTTGATTTGTTCTTACTGGTACACGTTAACTTTTTCGTGTTGAGGCTGCTTGCATTTCGGGACTCCCATAAGGTCCCAGATGACAGTATTCATTTAAAATCTGGGAGTATCAGTATTCAGCTTAGGTGTAGTCAGAGAGAGAAGTATCTGGTCCACAGAGAAGTCAAACCAGTGTAGAATGTGATGAAAATGAGTGATTTGTAGTAAGGAATATCCAACTAAAGAGAATGCAAGCCCTGGTTTACTTTTCCTCTCTTCTAAACACACAAAAAAATCTTCTTACAGCATTGGAGGTAAAAATCTTTTTTTACCGCTGAGATCCTTAATCCTGAACTACAATCAGACATCACATTTATGATGCTTTTGTTTCTCATGCACGAAACAGGCAGCTGTACATGAAAAAGGAAAAAATTGCTCTTTGCAACTGTTTCAAGGAGAAAGAAAGTTAATTAATTACAAGGAAAAGTTCTAATTTCATGAGAATTCTAAAGCCAATCTTGGGCAGCTTAAAAGTATGTGTTGTTATTTTAATATATAAAAACATAATTTTCTTTTTTTAGTTTCTGAAACATATTGTTAAGATACATTTCTGTGGGTTCTTGCCCCTGTGTGTAAGATTTGGAAGAGTATCTTAAGTAATTAAAATGTTTCAGCAAATAAATAAAAAAAATATTTGAATCTTAGTTTGTTATGTATTAAAATATCCTTTCATCAGCTTTATTTTACCCTTTATTGCTGGAATACTGCCTTCTTTAGAAATTGTTTTGCTAAATGTAAACAAAGGATAGTTACCTAAGCTACCACTTCTGCGTTCAAGTATGTTTTCAAGAATTGCAGCTGAGTCTGGAATGATGGCAGCTTTTTATCTTGATGCCTTATAGCTCTTACTCCTTACTAACAACATTTAGAACTTGTATCTTTCTTTGATTAAAGATATTTCTTTAACTAAGGCTAATAACAGAGTGGCAGCAGGTTCTGACAAGATGCCAGAAGCTCTTGAGCAGCAATAAGGGTCGTGTTCCAGACACAAATATCTATCAGCTGAAAATGCTTGACTGTGCCATGGATGCCTGTATTAACCTTCAATCCTGGGAAGAAGCTTTGTATTATGGCAGCAGGACTCTGGGACCATACAGGTAAGATAGCTAATTGGTTCAACTGTTTCCAAAGGTGAGGAGAGAGAGGGCTGTCTTGTTAAAAGTTGGATGGATGCTTCTTAATGTTTTTATTTCTTGCTGTACATCTTGCCTTCCATTCAGGTTAATAGATGAGGCAGAACTCCCATTCTACTTCCACAGTCAGGCTGAGAGCAAATAAAATGGTAATAGGAACTATAATAATAACTGATTATTAGCTCCTTACTGTTTCATTTATGCAAATACTGCCCCATCCCTGATCAGAAGCTGACTTTTTGGTTCACACTCCTTTGCCATAAGGGTATCAGTGATTTATGTCCTCACCTGAGGACAGGTAGCTGACTGAGACAATGTATACTCTCTACTTAGAGCTTACAGAAAGGAGAAAAGTCTTGCAAAATGCAGTTTCAACTGGAAATGACAACCCCTTGGTCCTTATTTTGGGAAGGAGCTGAGGTGGTGAAGCATTTGCGGTTCCTTGTTCCCAGTTAGTACTTGCTCCTATGCTATGTGCTCGGATTGTTTCTGAGTCTGATGGCCTGTTTTTGATAAGGAATGATGCTCTAGCAGATCCTACTTCATAGTTCTTGAAACTGATTGGAGCCTGGAGCTGTAATGCAACTTTCATCATCTAGTGAGATGAGAAAGGGCAGGTCTGTCTTCTTTGTTAGTGTTTGAAAAGCTCTAAGACTCAGATCTTTGGGTTCTGGATGTGTGCATTATTTGTATCAAAATGTAAACCTGTGCTGAATGTCCAGATAATAAAGTCATTCATGCTGCATGAATGTTTATTCTTTGTAAGATATTCTTTAGAGCATCCATTTCTTCTCTGTTGGCTCTTCTACACCTTGTGATGTTGCAGTATGTAGTGTATTCTTGAGAAGTGTGAGAGGCAGGCTAGTGCTGAACAATATGTGCTGCTGTGAATATGAACATCTCTGCTTTTACATGTCTTTCCTAATCAAACCCGGATGCCATCAGCATCCAGCATTTGGCCTGAGGAAATATCATCTGGCAGCCTGTTTCTGAATAAAACTCTGGGCTTTACTTGGGAAAAATCACATCGTTTCAGAGCTTTCACTATAAATTAATTAGCAAGAAATCTGCATAGGCTGTGGCACACCAGAGCTGTAGAGAAGCTTGGTGCTCATAATGACCACTACTTCTCATAGAGGAGGGCATAAGTGTCTACAAATTCTCTCATTTCTTCAGGGTGAAATTCACATCATGCATGTCCCACTTAACCTTTCAAATAGGGCTTATGTAGTACTGCAGCAGTACATGCTTCCTTGCCAGACTTCTTCTGTGCGGCACGCTCCAGATGAACAGAGTATTCTGCCTGCTTAAATATTGCCTTATTAAATAGAAAAAAAAGCAACCAAAACCAACCAAACAAACAAAAAAAACCTCGTTGGTTTTTATTTTGTAACTTCTCAACTCAGCTCTTCACAACTAAAAACTGAGGATTTTTCTACAGACATTTCCAAGAGCAGAGATTATAGAGCAACCAAGTGCAATTTTCCCATATAATTTAATAAAGCTTTCTCTGTTTTGCTTGCTGAAGTGTAATGTAGTTTTCAAGCTGTTTAATGCAGGAGTCTGGAGATGAAGGAAAGGATTTGGCTGTGCATTCAATTAGTATCTCTTAAGGAATGTTATTTACATGAGATGTTTGACCTTTTTTGTACCTTGAAGAGCTTGTCCTTGTTCTCTACTCACCCAAAAGCATTATTTAAGGTATTATCAGTTGTTTTTTCTTTATACCTTCGAGTCATCCCTACAAGCTTTGACACACCTGAAACAAAATCCTCAGTTTCTCATTACAACAGATTGTGCCCTAAGCAGCAGGAGAGCAAATCCTAGGAAATCTTTTGGGATGCATTGAATTTCTCCTGTTGAATCAATCTACTGCTTGGCTGCTCCCGCAGTTTCATTATAGCTATCTATTTTCCTTTCCTCACCTCTGGAAAAAGTATTCATAAAGTTCTCCACAGGGGATCACCTGAGAATTCAAGCAGTCCATAAAAACAGGAAATCATTGTTACAATTTTAAAGTCTCTAGAGATTTGGTCAAAAACATTTTTAATTTCAGCTAATGTGTTTATTGTGCATTTTCCATTTCTTTAGCAGCAGGATTAAATTTCAGTTCTGTGTGACACATTGTATAGTAATGTATGTTTTCATTATGGTAGTTGCTGTCTTTTTCAGAATCATCCACTTTATGTAAGTGGCAGAGACAGATGGTTAAACTACATAAAACTGATCTGTCATACTGAATACCAACCTCCATGTTTTAAGTACTGATGATAACCTATGAGGAACATTGTTTAGGACCTCTCAAATATTTTTAGAACTTCCAAAAGAAGAGGCAAGATAGCAGCTGTCAAGATGAAATTCTGCCTTGTCTTTTTGTGCTGAACCATAACGGTCCATTATTTGTTAAAATCTACAACATATACTTTCACTGAATAGCCTAAGCCAAATGCATCTACACAGCTTTTCTTGTACATGTCACAGTAATAGTCTGTCCAAGATCCTTAACGAAAGTTAAGACATTTGTTTAAATGAAAGCTGCTGCTCATCACAGTCAGCACTCAGCAGCTTGCAAAAATAAACTTTCTTTCAGAAATCCTCATGAGCCTTAACCACAGAATAACAGAGTATCAGCAAGAGGTGTTACACGGGTTTGTCATGTCTCAGCACATTCACAATGGGCTGACTGCTGCTTGTAAAGGATTGGATTCAGAGATCCTGAGTAAGGCAGACTTCCCTTAGGTTACCTCTGAGGAAGGACCCCAACATTTAGCCTTTAAATTGCAGGCACATATGTCCTAGAGATTTGATTTGGATTTTTTTTCCTCTTGTCTTAAGTATTCAATGCTTACACTGCAGACAAAGAGTGGAAGTAGGCATCCATTATAAAACTCTGCTAGATGTCCTCAGCTATTGCAACAAGAGTAATAGGAACAAAAGAAGTAGCCAAGTGACATCTTGGACCTACTGGGTTTAGGAAGCAGAAGGGACCATGTAAAACCACGTCACCTCTCTGGGCTCCTGTGGCATCAGGTCTGGTGAGATTCTGATACAGAGAGGATAAACATGTTTGTCTATTTCTGTTCCGTGCTGCTTGTAATCTTCTGCCAACCTTAAGGCTGATGTATATGTAAGTCCCACTGATTTCAGATGAGCTGTTTTAATTAACAACCCTTCATGTCCATTGCTGCAGCTTTAGGAGTTACTGGAGGGCTCCAACCTTAAGGAGAGGAAATCACTTCTTTTCATCCCATGCAGAAGTTCTGTTCTGTCTCTTCCCCTGGCAGCCTTGCACATCCTTCCCCCTCCATCCTCCATGGGCTGAGTCAGCACTGATACAAGGCTTGTGCTGATGTGGCTGTTCTGCTTCTAGACTGGGAGGGAGCTGGGTAGGTGTGAGCATCCCATATTTGCATTAGACATGCATCATTTGTCTGCTCTTCTTACTTGTCCTGTTCTCTATCCCATCATCACCTTTCCTCAATAACTGGGGTCTTTTAGGGAACTGGGAAAACAGTACCAGACAACACAATTTTGGATTGTTTTACTAAGGCTTGAGTTTAAGAACAGTGGCTGGGTTGTGCTTCTTATTGAGGATTTTCTGAGAACGTGGTAGAATTTTCTGTGTGTAAATGAAATATCAGGCAGGAAATTTTGATTTAGAATTCTAATTCAATAATATTTGATGGACTGTAGTTTCTAAGTATGTGAACTTTAATCAAAAAGCAGATTAAAAATTGATGGTTGCTATAGTATCATTTCCATGAGTCATGACCTTGTAAAAAAGCCAAAAATAGCTGTAGAGACTAATATTTTTGGAATAGACTCTGAACCCATTTTCTCTTCTTCACAAAGGCTCTTTCCAGTAAAGAGTATGATTTTCTTTTGGTCTGATTTTCCCACTTTTTCAAATGTGTTTTACAAAAAAAAAATCCTGCTTTTACAGTTACATGTTTTGTAACACACACACGATGTATATACAACGACTGGAAATACATTAAAATTTTTTAACTGTGATCAAATATAGATGGTTCTTTACTGAGCTCAGCAGACTCTTGAGTACTGTAGCACTTGACTTGAATTTACATTTACTTTGAAAGTTAAGAGTACCTAGAAAACCAACCAAAAAAAAAAAAAAAAGTGACCTGCAGTGATAAGTAGGACCACTGGGGGATGCTAGTGCTTAAGGGTTAAAGCCTGGATTCAGCGCCAATAGGCACCTAGGTTGTGGGAGGTCCCCTGGGGACTTGTGCGTGTCTGGCGGATTTCTGAACCTACAGATAGTAGTAATTCAGTGACCAAAGTTCAGTGTCTTAATCATAAAACATCAGTAGTAAACATAAATCTTACCTTCAGGATCACCTGAGAGGGAGACAAATATGAGAAGGTAGAGAAAGCAATTCAAAGAAAGAATGAAACAAAGAATAAGAAGAATAAAATCTACCTTGCTCATTTTTTTCTGGGCTTTTAGGGAAATGATCATGGGCATTTATGTCTAATATTTATAACATAATGTGTGGAAAGAAAGATAATCTTACAAAAGAAGTGTAAGAGATTTAAAAAATTGCAGCTCAGGGGAAAATCTGAATAGCTGGGATATCCTTTCTTTCCATTGTCTTAACAAAAAAGTGTGAATTAAGATTTAGGAAATGATTTTTGGTTCATGAGTGGTTGCCCTGATTTGTCATCTAGCAATAGTAAGATAGTAGTCCCAAGTAAACGTCAGAGGTTTGTGGAAAGAAGAATGAGGCGCTTTTTCTTTAAAAGAGTGGATTGTGTCTGTGCAATTGTGCAAAGCTGGGGACATGACAGCTCTCTGAAACATCAGGAAGCTGTTGCTATAAACCAGGTGAAGAGCACTAAGCACCCTTGCTGCACTTTCAACATAAGGAAATCAACAGAAGGATGAGAGCTTGATAGTGACAAACCACTACAGTAGGTAGAAACAACGGGCAGCACCGAGATCACCTCTCCACTTGCATCCCAGGTTATTGATAGCAGATCACTCTTCACTGTTTGTATTTAGTGAGTTATAAGAAATTAGTTGACACTATTAGCATAAATCAGTGGAGGCCAGACCATCTTTACAAACCACCACAGCTCATGAGGCAGTAAGAAATATTCATGAGAGATTGTTGATGTTTTATTTGTAGTCTAACAAAAAGGTTCTTGACTTGAACATGTGTCTCCTAGTGTCAGACATTCTCATGTGCTCTACTCTGTTTATTGTCATGTTATAGAGGTTTTTTTTTTTAAAAAAATAGCATATATAATAATTTGTATGATAATTATCTTTGTTCTTACTTTATTCCTATTTGTGTCCTGATCAGTCCGTTTGCCTCATACAAAATGGATTTTCTCTTTTGCTGCTTGCTTGCTATGTACATACGAGTGCCTTCTTTTCTAGTTGTTTTCCTTGTATCCTTCCATTACAACCACATGTTGTCCCCAAAAGTGAAATTGAGCTGTGTAATCCTCAATGATTTCTGTAAGTTCACATGCCTATAAATGCACCACCATCTAGCTACCTTTCCTCATTTTCACATATTGTGCGTATGGGTAAAATATCTCACTATGCTCTCCAGTCATGCCAGCTGTTTTTCAGGCATAATCTTGATATCTCTAGGTTGTCCAATATATTCTATCACACATGAGCAGAAGTTCAGCAACATCAGTGTTAATTTGCAGTACCTCACTGACTGCACACCACATTTCTTAGATAGGCTAAGACTTTCTTAAATAGCTTCATTGCTGCAAGATTTTTCTGACCGTGTTCATTCAGTAGCTCTATATTTGTATACTGGTATATACTAGCTTCAGTTTTAGTTTCTGATTTCACCTTTCACTTATGCCAAGATCTATTTGAATCTGAATTTTACAGATGGTGATCTCTTAGTGAAGTTAGCGAACTAAATTACAAGTTTCCCAGAGTTTCATTTTTCTCTGACACGGGTGTTGATTTCTCCATCTCTCACATAGCATTTCCAAGGTGTTTTAAGATACTTCTTGAAAGAGCTGTGTTCTCTGTTCATCACTAGAGATGTTGTTTTTTTTTTCACTGTAGGATCTCTTTCAGATTAAGATGTTATACCATTCAGGGCTTCAGGCTTTGTCTACAGTAAGGATTTTAGTCCTAGTCTCCCTGCCTGCCATAACTGAAAGATTCGGTTTGGTTTTCTTCTTAGGCAGTAATAGTTGGTATCTTTGTCTTGTAATCAGAGGATCCTTATTTTTCTTCTTTTGTACGTGCATGCTTGTAATTTACAAAGAAAGAACTTGCATAACCCTTGCCTGAGCTCTTTTCTGCTTGCACACCAATTAAAGGACATGTGAATAAAATAAGAATAATAAACATGTAATAAGGGCATACATATACTCTTATATACTAACCTACAAATACATGAATAAATATACAAGACCTGTGTGCTGTGAGAAAAATGTAGTGTAGTTATTCATCTGGAATGGTTTTGAGAATGATTTTTGGGAATTCATGATGTTTCTGTGAATTTTGCTAAGAAAAGGAGGGAGGTGATGGCATGCAGATTCCATACAAAGGTTTGGTTAGAACCTGGGCTAAAATGGAATTGGGAAGTGATATCAAGGGAACAATTAACAGTTAAAAATAGATATGTATGAAGCGTATGTGGAGTTTTGGATTCCTCTGATAGTAACTGAACATTGTTTTGAAAAAGCTATTTTAGAGGCAGAAGTCATGGTGAAAAGACAACGGGGAGGGGAATAATTAAAAAAGGAAGATAAACTTACAATAGCGTCTCTGATGAAAAAGACAAATGCAGAAAATAGCAGCAGAGAAGCTGTGAGGAGCAATGCATTCTCTGGGGGGAGAATTAGGACGAGTCTGGTTTTAGTTAGAAAGTATCTATTTCTTTCTTTGAATAAATTGTCAATTTGAGTTGAGGAGGCAGAGAGTGGAGACTTGGCAGTACTTCTGAGGAAATCAATTAAGTGTTCCTAGTGGCGGATATGTGAACAGCGGTGAAAAAGAAAAATTTTGGTATTTATGCAAGAAAACAGTCTAAGCAACCTTAGAGATAAAGGCTAAAAAGATGAAAAAGCATTTTTTTTTTCTATCGAAAAATTAGAAAAGTTATTGAAAAGGAAAAACAGTTGTGAGAGAGGGAAGAGGAAAAGAACAGCAGATAAGGACAGCAAAGAAATTGAAGACTGTAGTGTGTTTAAAGAGTGAATCAATGTGAATGGCCAGTGAGAGCAAGTGATGTAAAGATGCTGCTTTGGAGAGGGACATAGAGAACCAGAAAACTGAAGGAAGTATTGTCAAACATGAACCGTGCCAATGAATGACCAAATTCCTAGTGAGATGATCCGTCCAGCAGAGAAATCAAAAATGAAGATCAGAGAGGTTCTGCAGCAAAAAAAGTGATGCTCAGTAAAGCTGAAATTTTTCAGACTGACATTGACAGGAAAGGAAGAGAAAAAACTGAACACGCAGGTCAGAGGAAAAGGTAAATTATTGCAGTGAGCAAATCCTCGAGATCACACTGTCTCTTGACATTAGTAGTTATTGAGTAAAAGGGCTAAAATGTAATGGAAGGTCTCATTAAGAATGCATTACTCAGATGTCCCCGAAAAACCAGAAATATCCTCATTTTCATGTAATGTGTTTACTAAGCTTGTGCGTAATGCTACTTTGGTTAATAGGTTCATGAATACTCCTGTCCATCATATCAAATCTCTGTGAGCTATATTTCTCTTGACCTGGTCAAGGTCTATTAGTCAGTTTTCCTTAACACCATGAAACTGGAAAAGTGAGGCCTTTGGAAAAATGAGTCCTTTGATACAGGGAACATTTGGAGGTTTCAGCACTAGTTCTAAATTATCTAATCCTGGTATAAGAAATGACACAGCCAAGTTAGGATAGCACCCTGCCACGTGTAATTAGCAGTAGAATTGTGCCATAGGGGACTACTCAAGAAAATTGTGAGAATATTGACTGCTATGCAAACGCTAACCCTGAGACATCCGCCAAGCGCCAGATAATCCAGTTCCATGGTTAAACAGGTGATTCAGTGCTTCTCCTCTCCCACCCCCTTACCTTTCCCAGATGCCATTCTCTTCCCTTGAGTATACTGGAACTCTTTTCTCACGATCCGTTTGTCATTTCATCTTCAGTCAAGACACAGAAGCCTGAATCACCATAGTAATGTGACTTTGAAGATGAAAGGAAGAAGGAAGAAATGAAAATGAAATGACTGTGAGTAGAGAGCTGAACAAAGACAGGAACTGATTACAAATGTTGGAAGGCTACAAAAGACAAGCTATAGCACTGCTTAGGGAAAAGGCTCTGAGAAACGGAATGTAGGCTGCCCAAAGAGTCATGAAAGCTGACAAAATTAAGAGCAAGGTAAATACATCAGAGAGAAAAAAATCACCTTCCGAAAATGATGCAAGTCTACTAATGAATAATTAAAAATTGCTTTTTAGGTACAATATTTTGTGAACAAAATTAAGTCATCTTAGGAAAACTGAAGAATCAAATGGACACATGACCAGTAGAGGGAGAGAGGGAAGACCGATTACAAGAAGCCCAGAAATATCAAAATTTGGGAGGAAAAGCCTTTCTTTTAACTTCTCCCCATCATCACAAAAGATAAGAAAAGAGCAAAGAAAACAGATGCTGCCACAGTTGCAAACACTTTCCTAAGAGGAAACTGAGCTTTCTCTAGCTATGCAGTGCACTCTTGGAAGATATGGTTGATGGGCTGCCAGAACCAAAGATAATGTTCTGGAATCAAAGTGTGTTCATTACAGCCACATCATGGATACATTTCCATATTAATTCAGGTATGTTCAATGATTCACACCAAGGATTTAATGTATTTTTAAGTCTGGCCAGCATTTCAGAAGTCTTCTGAAAACTGGCAAAAGTGACAGCCAACAAGTAGAAGCATCCTAAACCAGGTCTTCTATTTGCTTCATTGTTGGTGAAATAGAAAAGAGAAAGAGAAAAGAAAATCCTTTCCTGCAGTAGTGTGCTTGGCAGACTTTGAAAAATCGAAATAGATCCTACATTACAACAGAACAAAAGCTTCAGCATATACAGCCGTAAAAAAGAAAAATGTTTAGGAGATTATTTTTCTTAACATAGAGGGAATTTGCAAGATTTACCACAGCATTTTGTGGAGAACTTCACTTTAGACAGTGGCACAAAATACATCTTTTAAATGTAAATATCACTGGAGATCTTGCCTGGGAAGAATGGGAAATTGCTGCATGTTGTATCATTTGAGGTGTTATGAAACACAGACATTGTGTCCTATGAAACATAATGTAACATCTTAAATCTTACAAAAAAATCCCACAAAGTAACTTATGACCAGGGAAATGTCCTACTAGTTAGCTGCTTGCTCTTATGGCAATAGCTAGAGATAAGTTATCTAAGATATTTGTCTCAGTACTGCACCAGCGTACTGCCTTTTATTTTTCAAGAGATTTCAAAATGTGTAACCAAGTTGGGTAATATCACCTCTACCAAGTCAACATCTCAGAATTTTGAGATGAAAAGCAGGTTTACATGCTTGTAGTAAGATAACATCCTGAATGCATACTCAAGTTTTATCTGTTGCTACCTGTCTGGATTCAGTTCATCTGTGTATTGTCTTGTTGGCATGTTTGCAGTGCAGGTGAGCTCAACCAATGCTGGATATTTATCAAGAGATGCTATCAAATTGTACAAGGTTGCTTGTGCCAGTAGAGAGAAAGAAGGAGGCAGGGGGATAAAAAAAGGTCTTTTTCATGTAACAGAGTATCAGCACTGAACTGTGACAAAAATAAAAGCATATTGCCTTTCACTAAAATTGGTAATTTTATTAAGTACTCCATGCTTTCAACCCCCTGCCTTGCTCTGAGAGCAGCATTGTCCCATGGTCCCAAGTACTCCTGTCTTCTGGTACCTTAAGGAGGACAAGGAAGTGCAGTGGTTATACACCTCTGATGTGCTAAACTGTGCCCATTGATGATCAGCGACTCCAGGTATGGCAGTAGGACATGACTTTTCCCCTCCCGCTTGCTGTGACAAGGATTGTCACTGTGCCTGTTCTTTGTATTTGAAAAAAACACAGGGATAGAGCATTTTCTGCACCCAGTGACACTAATAAAAACCCACAGCGAATTGTACTCAGACCCTGCTAAGTTAAGCAAGAGAAGAGTGACAACAAATTTGCTGATAAATGAAAAGGACACAGTTCCATAGAATTAGTGGTGGTTTGTGGATCGTGATTTCACTGAAGGTCTCAGCAACATGCAGTTCAGTGGCAAGAGGCCTTCCCTGTTGGTTATAATGGTACGGTGTATGTAACTGGGGGATCAGTCTGCTTAGGGAGTCAAGCACTAAGCTTTCTTCAATAAAATCATACTAAAAAGATTTAAAAATATAAATTTAAAACATAATCTTTTTCTTTAAGAGATTATTATTATTAAACCATCTATTTATGTAGTTTCTAATATTATCTGTTAAAATAATTTAAAGTATTTTTTCTATAAAACCTGGTCAGAACTGGACAAATGTTTACCAGGTTGACTGTGGAAAAAAAATTTACTTCAAATTTCTCTGTTATTCACCCTCAAACGCTATCCCTTCACTTCTTGTGCCCTATATTTAAACATAAGACAAGGTCAGGTTCTTGGCTGCTCTGAATTAATCAAACTTATTTTACATCAGGTAAGGATGTAAAGGATTCTCTATGAAACTCTGTTTTTCTCCCAGGCACAAATGTGGGTATTCATGCTGTATATTCACATTTTTCATATTCTCATACCAGCTTCTCTTGCTGTTACTGCTTCCTAGTTAGGTAAATTCAAAATTAACTTGATTGCTGACATCTTTAGCAAGTTGGGTTGTATTTTACTTCAGTTTTGTTGCTATTATTTTTATATCTGTCTATTACTCCCTGTATTTTTAGTCATTGTGTCAAGATCTATTTGTAATGGCTTTGAGTAAATATATGCATGCTTAAGCCATGCAAGTTGCATTCCAGTAAACAGCTCAATCCTTCGTCCATTTCTGTGCACTCCTCAGGTGGCTCATCCCTAGCCCGTTGGGCTACCCTTTGGCAAATTTCTGCCTGCTTTTGTTTAACTGAGGTTGAGAAAAGTGATTTGATTTCCAGGGTCTTTGGCAGTGGTAGTGATTGCAATGGCTTACATAGAGATACCTTAGCCTGTTCCCGAAACAAAGTTAGTGTGTTGTGTTCGATACAATAACACTACCCCAACTTGTGATTAAGTGCTTAGTGAGTTCCATTTCCTTATAAGAACATGTGTAAGAACCCAAGAATGTGTGCCACAAGTGAACTAAGCATTAATCTGTCAGCAGCTTAAGTGTGTTTGGGGTAGTGTGATGGAAATATGCGGTATAGTGACACAGTGTTTGTTCTCTGTGAGGCACTTAAGAGCAGATGGAACCTGTAAAATAGACTGATTCATGAAAGTGTGCAGTTTCTACCAGATTTGTTGGATGCTTCCTTGTTTTTTCCTAAACAAACACAGGCCACATATACTTCAGTTTTCAGTAAGGTGCCAGTATCTGCAGGTGGGGAACGCAAAATTAATAGGTGCATGTTTCTCTCCTAAAATAATGAGATCAGTAAAAAATACAGTATTGTGGATATATCCTAAGGAGATGAAAAGAAGATGAAGGTTTCTACAACAACATAAAAGAATAAGATGGAGTCTTATTACAATTCAATGGATAATTAAGTGTATAACAGGCATGTCTTAAAATTCTAGTATAAATCAATAGTATCTATAAAAGTGAGGTACCATTGTATGGAAATGACATACAAATCATTTAATAGGAAAAATACATCTAATAGAAAAATGTTAAGCGTCCTACAGGTCAGTTGAAGCATACTGTAAAACTCTGCAGACAATGGATCTGGCTGCAAGTTGAATTCCACTAGAGTACGTATGTAAGGAAGACATGATATTTGTATCCTTAATGGTGAGCTTTCTGAGCTCCACAACTTGCTCATGTGCAGAAATAATAACTGTCATACCAAGATCTGGAAAACCCTTATATTTGTGCAAAGTTTCATCACAGTCACTACTTTTTGGATCCTGAGTTGTGTGCCATTGTGGCAGTGACAAGTTAGGTTTTGTGTTCCAAAATTTCTGCCAAGTTTAACCTTGGGATGGAATTTCCAGACAGCCTACATTGATATTTATTGTATTGTTTTATACTGAACAAAATCAGATTAATAACTGAATCAAAAGAAAGGCTAGGTTTTCAGAATCTTGGGGCTTTTTTTTTCATTTTTTGAAAGCAATCAAATCAATGTGCCTCCCAAAATAAAAAAGAGGATGCAGATTTCTAACATCTTTGTTTCTGTGTAGCGCAGATTTTCTGTACCTGTAGCAGAGATCTTGTTTCAGCTTATTGTGAGAAATTTGCCTGGGGTGAGTGGAGTAAGAAATAATATTAAAAATGTCTCTAAAAATATAATTCTACTCATGAATTATGTGTATTGCAGTTTCCAGTTAACTTTAAAGACACGTTTTATATGTTCTTCGGGGTATAATGTATAATATCCTATTGAGCTAGTTTGCATGTGCTGTTGGTAGGGGACGCATCCTTAGCATGCTCAATAAAGATCATACCTCTTCAAACCTAAGTGAATCTTAGCTATGCAAAATATGGCAAAACCTATATTGCTGTAAAAACAACCCAACATTTTTTCCAGCAATAGTGTAGCATGAATATTCTTTCTGCCCAGAGCACAGGAGAGCAGAGCGACAAGGGCAAGTGATATGCAGAAAGAATGCCATACATTGTCCCAGTAAGTGCTTTGTCTTGCAGCAGTCACTAAGAAATTAAAGGCATTTTGGTGTTTAGGAAGCTTCATTGTGGTCTGTGCTTTTGCTAGTTAGTGCTACCTAGCAACTTGCATAAATACAAGAGATGTCAAGCATACAAATTTTGGTGCCCCTACAACTAGTTTTGTTCTGTCATTCTGCTGCTCATCTCAGTGGCACAGCTATGGACAGAAGCTTTCTCACCTCCATTGGGGAAAAGAAGAAGCTACAAAGAAGGTGTAAGAGCACCATACTTAGCAGCCAATATAGTCGTTTATTCTGAGGCCTATATTTCTCTTAGAAATGATGTCATCAGAGCTTAACATGTACATTTTGCAGGCATAATACTCCAAGATATTACATCTCCGTGCTTTAGATTAGCAGAATTTGTGCAGCATCGGTGGAAATGTTTGCTCTCCAGACTGCTTTTTGTGCTATGGAATTGTTGATTGGATTTGTTTTAATTATTTTGGTTTAATGTATGGAGAAAAAAAAAATCACCATGGTAAATATGGGGTGAAAATTTAAAAAACAACAAAAATCTTTAATTCTGCATGCAACTTCAATGTTCCTTGAACATTATGGTCATTGCATACACAGCAATTCTTACGACTCTACCTGGACAAAGTTAAGACGGTTTGTCAAGTCTGCATTCTTTTATATATCAAAGTAAACACAATCTTTGGTTAATGAGTTTGGAAAAACTTCAGAGCCATCAGGTGGAATACTTGGCACCGCTGTAGTTATTTGCACATTTCTCTTGGCTTCATTAGGGCTAGAGTTTCATCTGTTGTGATGGTTGTAGATCAGACAGTGTAGGTGGCTTGCAGATGAGTCATATACAAGCGTACCCTGTATCTTCAGAGTTGTCAAGTTTTACACACTGGGTAGGAAACTTGTTGTTCTGACCTCACCCTCATACTCCCCACCCCCCATATAGTGGCTGTTGCTTGTCTACATCTGCGTGTCCATCACATCTGACAATAATGTTCCCTGAGAAAAGTCAGATGGAATAATTTGGTGCTAGATGATTCATTATCCAGGAGCAATGCAGTGACAGGTCCTCCTCTCTCATGTGCCTGGAAGTGCAGTCACATGTTCATAAAGTGTCATCCATCATGTGAATCTTGTGTGTGTGTATCCTGTAGCATGTTCCGTTTCTTCAGTTCTTTATGGGTAAGGTCACTTTGATAAATTCAAGACCTGATGCTCTTTCATGTACATAATTTCTAAATTAGCAAACTTCTCTCAAAGTAAGAGAGCTACACTTATGACTTCTGTTCACTGTAGGCATTTTTGTTATATGTTGACAGATGTTTCTAATTCCTGAGTTCAATGAAGCATCATCTGTTCTTTAATTTTAGTGTAGCCACATTTTGCAATTTTACTTCATTCTTAGTAGTTGAAGATACCTGCTTTTCACAGTCTGGAGATTACAGATTATTTTGTCATGTGACCAGACAAAGCAAAAAAAAAAAAAAAAGGCAGAAAGCAAAGAAGATTTTATGAGGCATCAACAGAATGCTCATCACTGTGTAAAACTACTAAGCAAAAGCGGCTTGGGTAATGCAAAGAAAAACTATTATCAAGTCCTATTTTAAAAACTATCACTCTTTAACTTAACATCAGTGAAGAAAACTACTAAGAAAAAAATCAGGGAAATGAAAAGGGAACTTATAATTAATAATATTGAAATTATCCAACTACATTACTTTCCTCTTCTTGAAAAGCACACTGTGCAGTGTAGGAGTTTGACATAAATTATGGTCTTTTTCTGAATGTCAGTCCTTAATAAGATTATATTTACGTACTTAACTTTTCTCAGAAACTTTTTTTACATAGAGATTATATGGGGCCAAAAACATTATAAGGTGATGTATCCAATTTTGTAAAGATAAATGCTCTCATGACTGTTGCCCTCTTCTTTGCTCCTTCACAGCTTTTGTTTTTCAGTGACTTCAGTACAATGACTTTTGATTTTGAAATATTTTTGAAAAGAAGACTAATAAGAGAGGTTAGTGGATCAGAGGTACCAGAGGTAATGATACTATCTAAATTGAAGTGATAGAAAAATTAAGTCAATGTGTAGTGTAAGAGTAAATCTAAATAGTGAGAGTAAATCCAGCCCCTGGCTGATGCTGGCAGTATATCTGGTAGTGGAAATGTTGGGGATGTCTCATCATAATTTGAAGGAGCAATCAATCCCTGATTTACATACTCCCTTGTTTTTAATAGCTACCACCACCGTTCCTTGTGTAGTGTTAAAATATCTCAATTTTTTTGCACATGATCTGCTTTCTGTGTCACTGCATGTTGGCCCATTTCAGCCCTGACACCAATTTATGTGACCAAGCTATCACTGACCTTTAACATTTTATTAATACAGTTCATACCAGTGACCACAGTCAGGTGACATTTATGTAAGATATATCCAGCCCTCTGTGTCCAATAAGAAGGCTACATTATTCAGAAAAAAAAAAAAAAATTAAATAGGTTGTATAGAATGTTGCCTGGTTTATTCTCCTGAAGACAGCTTGCTAACAACAGTCACTTGGGAGATCTGTTTTTCTTCTTTACATTTAATGTTTGCCTTTTGTAAGCCACAGATTTCCCTGAAGTGCTATCCATAAATGTACAAGCATACGGAAAAGTTGGCTGCAGACATGTGCACTGAGCATATTGGAAACTTGCAGTCTGTGGACTCCTCATATTACAGGATTTCAGAGCCTAGCTCAGTATGTTGCTTGTAGCCTTTCACTGCTTGTTAATGTGCAAGTCCTTCATAACTATGAGCAACACCAGGACAACTTCTGGCTATAAGAAGCTCCAGGCAGTGGCATGCCAGCTCAAAAGGAAAAATACCACCATGCCAGAGCTCAATGAGCAACTTGTTCACTGTTCTCCAGAACTAAGGGATTTATTTTTCCATTAGATTTTTGTCTCTGATTGACTGAATGATAGCTATGCTGCAATGTTCATGCACCGCTTATTACCCATCAGAGAATTCACTAGAGAGACAGCATAATGGGTTTTATAGTGCACAAACCAGAGTGTCCCATGAGTGGAGAATTTATAACATTTTTCCTGTGTGTACTCCATCATACCTACATTGAGGTAAGCTCACACTGTGTTCTTTACCTTGGGGGACATAGTATTGGTATCTTTATCTTCTGTTACCTTGATTTTTTAGAGTACTAAAACATCTTTGAGATTTCTACTTCACCACCAAATTCAGCTAAAATTGTCCAGTGGTTTCAGAAGTTGAGTTCCTCAGGGTTCTGTGCCCAGTGTTGTTCAACATCTTTGTCAGCAACATGGGCGATGGTATCGAGTGCCTCCTCAGCAAGTTTGCCAATGACACCAAGTTGTGTGGTACGGTTGACTCAGCTGAGGGAAGGGATGCCATCCAGAGGGACCTTGACAGGCTTGAGAAATGGGCCTATGCAAACTGCATGAGACTCAACAAGTAAAAGTGCAAGGTCCTGCATCTGGGCTGGGCCAATCCCAGGCACAATTACAGACTGGGTACAGAGTGGGTTGAGAGTAGCCCCGAAGAGAAGGACTTTGGAGTGTCGATTGACAAGAAGCTCAACGTGAGCACTCATGCAGCTCAGAAGGCCAACTGTATCCTACAATACATCAAGAGGAGTGTGGCCAGCAGATCAAGAGAGGTAAATTCTCCCCCTTTACTCTGTCCTTGTGAGACCCTACCTTGAATACTGTGTCCACTTCTGGTGTCCCCACCATAAGAGGGACGTAGATCTGTTGGAACAAGTCCAGAGGAGGGCCACAAAGATGATCCAGGGGCTGGAGCACCTCTGCTATGAGGATAGACTAAAGGAGCTGGGATTGTTCTGCCTGGAGAAGAGCAGACTCTAGGGGGAACCTTATAACTGCCTTCCAATACCTGAAGGAACAGGAAGGACAGGGTTACAATAAGATAGAGTATGACCAGAGATCAGTCCTTTCCAGCCTTAGATGGTCTGACTGCTGGTGGGCACTAATGCTGAAAGCTAATGAAGTAGTTTTATGGATGGGAAGGGCAGCTTGAGAAAAGGTATAGAAGGGAAAAATGGGAAGTTTAAACCTGGGGGGACAGGAATGTTCCTCCTGTTAGTGTAACTAAGCAATGACAATTGGACATCTCAGTTTGTTGGATACCTTAGCATTGATTAGGTAGCTTTAGCTAATCAGTTTAATGATTGCAGTAGAACATCAACTTCTTGCACAGTTGCCAGATCTCCAGGAGTTACTCTTCCCCACCTGGCAGTGGACTCTCATTTCCATATGTCATGTAACACCAAACACTGTCTTCCTATTTCCCTACATTCCAACCCATCTTAGGAAACCTTCCCCACACATGCCCATGCAGCTATAGACATGTATTTTCTTTTCCAAATACCAACCTTTTTTTTCTTAGAAGACAAGCTACAAATGACAAGTAGCAATACAGGAGTTTCCTTCCTGTCTCTGTGTTTACCCACAAATACTATTCCACTTCTACTACCCAAATGGTGTGCCTACTGCAGAAAATACTCACCTTTAGGTGTCTTCCCAACATTTAATTTTTAGATGTTTGATTCAAGGGGACATCCTTGCATAACAAGAGCAATCTTCAAGGGACCACATCATGGGAATTGCTACATTAAGATATATATCAATATCTTGCATTTTGTAATAATTTTTCAGCAGTTGAATGTGTGACAATCCCATACAAGATGACTCAACTCAGACAGAGGTTATGGGCCTCCGTCACTGATATTAGAATTGTCCTTGAACAGAGCAAGTTATAACTAGAGCTGAGAAAGCAATGGATAACAACTAACTTGTTTCCCAAACTTCATTTCTCCTTTGCCTTCAGAACAGCTATGAGCATATTTACATCTTTATCAGATTTATTTTTACTAGATTTTTTTATATCAATGTATGTTAGAATATTTTAGAATATTTTACTGTGTGACTGTATTGTGAACCTTTTAAACCCAAAGCTCAGTTTTTATCCCTCAGGTAAAATTGCTTGCTTCCATACTGGCTGAGCATTAAGGCACTTCCAGCCAAGTGCTGGCATTAAAAAATGGAGATAATTGTTTTGCAAGTTTCTGTGCAAGCACAAAGCCATCCTGGAATCCTTTCTAATGGCTTTAATTATGGGAAGCAAGCTTTAACTTTACAAATTCACACATATGACTGGAATGTGCATGCTGTGAATATTTATTTCAGTAGAATTCAAGTTGTCATTGACTGTGAAACAAAATCAGGGACCTGATAAATTCAGTTAAAATGCAGGAAAGTATGTTCCACTTCACAGCCAAGAACCGAATATTTTGTGCTGCTTCTAGCACACTTCTGAAATGAGGAGAAAAAAGAAGCAATATATACGCTTCCAGATGCTGTTTAGATGGTCAAATACTTTAAAAGTTTGCAATCGTTTTTATTATATTTTTTTTTGGTCACAACAAATGATTGCTATCTGTAGAAGATACATGTTTGGGGTTTTTTCACTCATATGGTCTAGCTTACTCTATGGTCTAGTTTACAGATCTAGTTTACCCCTCTTCTGTGTTCCCAGCCCTGGTCCTTCACACTTTCTGAGTGGTTCCTGACTTCACTGAGCTACCTAAAATACTCAGTCTAAGCAATTCATTCTGAAAAAAATCCCAAGAAGGTAATAATGTGATGTGTTTGTGCTGGATCCAGTGGTATCACTAGCAACAGTGATTAAAGTCAAAATCCATCTGTTCAAAATTTCTTAGTTAACTTGTGGGTGAAGTCAGAGTAGTTAACATGCCTCCTTTTGCAGCTGAAAAACCTGCCTTTAGGCCTGAGAAAGTTGTGTTGATTCACCAGTTGCACCCACTACCATGCAAAATTGCAGATTCAGGTATATTTTGTTAGCCTATCTGCCTAAGAAGAGGGAACTGGCAACATGTATTCATGACCCTGTGGAGGAGAGTTGACGATGGCCACTGGCTACTCAGTAAAGAAGGCAGGGGGATATAAAAGATGTTCTAGGAAGGAGCATGATGCTTTTTCATTCTGGGGTTTAAAGATCTGTGCATGTTTGGTATTAGAGGCAGTATGGATCTTTTAGGATCCCTTAGTTCAGGTTCTTCTCTTTGTCTCAGTAGCTGACTTCAAAGAGATCATGTTCTTTCCTCTCCCAAATTCTTCCTGCACTCCTTACTGCTTCTTTGACTCCAACCTGTTTATCTTCATTTCTCTGACTCATCTCTTTGTACCTTGGCACCTTCTTAGAGAGAAGTGAAACATTGTCCAACCTCATTAATTTCTGTGGGCTTCGGACGTTGTTGTCAGAAGGCAGACTTTCACTATGGCCCAAATGTTCCCCACCCAAAGCATCTGCAGACTGTCAGAAGGTAGAAGAGCAGTTTCAAGAATGATATTTTTTTTTCGAAGTAGCTTTGCCTTTGTTACCCTTCTCTAGCATTGCCTTACCCGGATTCATCTGCTGTCTTGCCAAAAAAGAAAAATAAAAATTAAAAAAGCGGAGTGTAGAAAAGGATCTTATATACTGTAGCTGCTTAGTCTGTTAAAACAAATTTTGATCTATACAGAGATTCCTGTGGATTACATATATATTTTCCCCTTTACTTACATTTAAATGAACTACCACCTCCCATGGAACTATACTGCCAGGTTACTGTTTACATTACCATGCAAACTTGCCATGTGGGTGATGCAAAAAATGCTCCCACAGTGCAGTTGTGGGTCATGGCAATTGTGTGTGTGTGTGCTTCAGTGGATGACGGAGGGTTAAATGCATTCCCTTGCAGTACGTGCTTTCTTAGGAGTTTTGAGAGTTTTTTATAAAGCTATTTTCTTTTCATCCCTTTCATCTATTTGTTGTGTATGCCCACATGACCTCCTGAAAATACAAACACACTCTTTTATTTGCAGAGCCCATTATCAGCCTTGTCTTTAGCCTCATGATAAAGGTCAAGTAGATTAGTTAGGGAGGCTCTTGCCTTTCTAAATCCATGTTGGTTATCTCCTTTTAGATAATTACTATCCATGTACTTCTCTAATGTGCCCCAGGGTATAGTTTCCATTCTTTGAATACTGCAAGCTTAAATTCATCTACTTTTGACACATTTCACTGGGTTTCAGCTCTGCTAACTGGTTTAATACCGGTGTTTTTGTGATTAGTCATCCTGGACAGGGGAAATGGAGCAAGAGCTGAGGAAGAGTATTGTTCTGCAAGGCAAATCCTCTAAGAAATACTTGTGCTACACCAGCTACTGTTTCTGACTTTTTATGTAACTGTTCTTCAGCTATCCATGCTCTAATCTCTTCCTTCAATGCTTTATTGCTTATGCAAATTCATGGGAAACCTGTGGGAATAAAGGAGCACAACAGTAAGAAGGCGATGACTAGTATTAACCTCGCTGTAACCTTTGGTCGGACTTTAAAATGCAACTAAAGCATCAAGGCTTTCAAGGTTCTTATTTTAAAAAAATAATTTTCTGATAATAAGAAGCCGATATTTCACACCTCCCGGGGGGGAGGCAGATTTTTTTTTTTTATTTTTACTCTATATTTATGATAATAACTGCAGGAGAAACTTTGGTGCTTTAAACATATATAAATATGCAAGATGCAGCTAAAAATTACCTGCTTTCAGTGAATGCTCTTTATCTACTGAATTGTCAAGTCAGATAATTATGCTTTAACAGGTGCTTTATCCATACCTAAGCATGTGGTGTTTTCCTGGGTTTCATTATTACTCTTCATCACAACAGGACATTTAAAATGACATCAGGAATATGGAGAAAATGCAGTGTTCATTGCAAGATCTTTACTCTCTGTAATTTGTTAATGAAAATACCTGTTTCTGCCTCATTTACACTTTCATTGTAATATTGATTCCTAATGTAATAACAAAGTGGGAGCATTTTGATATTTCAGTTTTGACAGTACTGTATCTTTAGAGGCTAAACGTTTTCTTGTGTGATGTATCTTTTCAGCATAGCAGCAGTGAGTATTTATCACAATCAGCAGGACTGGTCCTCCAAATAATTTGTATCACTATTTAACTCCTCCATTAAAAAATAGAAAACATCATAATTATGATAGTAATGATAGTAATAATAATAATACAGTCCACATTACAGTGCCTGATACAGATTTACCAAACATAAAAATTCCTCGTCCCCAGAGGGATATTTACATTTGTAACTAAGGCTCACCTGTAGCTAATGCATGTGTCCCATGGTCAAACAAATCTATTATGGTAAGGAGTACAAAGCTTCACACATGCATTTTCCTTCCATCCTCTTTCTATAAGCATGGATAGATGAATAATTTCTCCCTATCACATGCTTCCTGTTATTGCTAATGCCCCAGTGGTATGTATTGAATAAACTAGTATGTATTGAATGAAATCATTTGGCCATACTTTCATACTTAGGAAGCTCTCCTGTGCTTGAGGTCAGCATGACAAAAGCCATAGAGGCCAAAATGAAGACATACTAGTTTGCCTGTTTCCCTGTAACTCTTAAGAAACCTTTTTTTTAATGTAAGTTTGTTATCAGTTATGAGAAGATTTAAGCACCACAGAGGCTTTGTCAATGTATTGTTACTCTGTATGCTGTTCAGATGCCACTGTATGTGGGGTTTAGTATAAAAGCCAGGCTAGACTGTGCTGTATCCAGCCTAACATTTTTCATTGGCTGTATACCTGTTTAATAAAAACCTTCAAAATGCTAGTATGTTTTTATTCATAAGGGTTTCTCTCTATATGCAATATTCTATGCTGTTCCTGAATGATTACAACATCTCTGTAGAAGGAAATGAGGTAAATATTGCTATATACAAAATATTTTTCAAATGCTAAAGCTCTGACCTTGCAAAACAAAGAAGCAACCTTGAGTCAGTCAGCCAAGAGCTTTTTATAGGTTTAATGTAGCAGAACTTGACCAAAGGGGCAAATTTTTGCATTACCTTGCCACTGATGTGAGTGCTGCAGCTGTGTTTCTGTATCCATATTCATTATTGCTAGTGTTCCTCCTGGATTATGACTGATCCAGAAGAATTTGAATCCTGATTTTGAATTTTTTAGGTTTATTCTTATTATTATTATTTATTTATTTTAGTAGAAGACTGAAAGAATACTCAAGGCAGCCATTATTTCTTTCCACAATTTGCTGGAAGTGGCAGACACTATTAAAAAATGAAGGCATACATATCTGATGCTATTCAACTGACTGGTAATTAAAGTGCAATTAAATTTTTCATGCTGTTGATGGTGTCCGTTTTCCAAAGAATATAGAAACTGTGGGCCTTTAAGAGTGGTGCTTTTAGTCTCTAGACATCTACTGCTACAGCTTTTATTAAATGTGACCATTGATGAAATGTATACATTCCATATACTTAGAGGAGGAAGCTTGCAGTTAGGTGGCTTCTCTTTTTGCAAGTGTGTTTGTTCTTATAGAAAAGCACTGTCCCAAGGCTTCCATATGTGTCAAAGATTAGCAAATTACAAGCAAAATCAATCATTCTGTATAGCAATTTCAATTTGGAGAATCAAAGTGGGGGCATAAATTGCTCCACTGTTAGGTGTCTGAGTCAACATGACAGAAAACTGAGCTCATAAGGTGATCCTGAATTATTAATGCTGGGGAATATTCAGCAGAGTGAGTTAGATATTCTGAATTTCCTTCTCAAGGAGCCCTTGACTGTGCTGGGTACCTGCGAAGATTAAACTTCCTGTCCAGACATCTAAAATTATATACCCGTGAGCTGACAGTGTGAATGTACTGTTGGGATAAATCCTACTCTTACTGTCATGTAAGAATTTTCTAAAGTGTAACATTCAAGCATAGCAGCAGAAATTATTATTTGTTATCTATTTAGAACCAACAGCAGAGAACATTGGCTCTCTGAACCCTAAACTTAACTCTAATGGCAGCCTGGCACTAAGGTCCCCAGAATGATGGGTGGCCCATTGGAGAAAGGAAGGTGTGGAAGGAGCAATGTTAATGCAGTGCCGTGATGCCCTTGACATGGCTTTTGCAGTGTCAGTGTCCCTGGAGCTGGAGGCTTTGTCGCTCTCTGAACTCTAACCCTAACCCTAATGGCAGCCTGGGGCTGAGGTCCCTAGCAGGTTGGGAAGTGATTTAGATATGTACATAAGGCCCACAGTAGTCAACTAAGCAGGTGCTTAGGCACTTACTTTAAATGCTTTCATGAATAGAGATGGAATTAGTGCTCAGATGCTTAGAAGGTGCAGTACAATGTACAGTAGAAAGACAGTGAATGACCCCAGAGCACAGACTGAAAGATATATGGACAGAGTACGATGTTACTGAAAAAAATCCTGTGTCAAGAGTTACTAGAGGATTCCTAGGGGTTGGAAAGGTTCAAATTCTGCTTGCTTCAGGAACTGCTGAATATATAATTTCATAAGAGGGATTTAAATGAGGCAATGGTGATATTTTGGCAGTTTGGCATGAGAGAAAGCATAAGGAGATAAAGGGAAAAATACCCAGAAATGAAATTGAAAAAAATAAAGTTTTCTCAAACCTGGTATCATTTATAGATCAGATAAGATCTGATAGGAGAAAGTCCAGTAGAATGCAAAGCCTGAATTCTGTAGTGCTTTCAGTGCAAGTTGCCCATCTGAAATATCTAAGGCTTTTCTGCAGGAATTATGAGGATAATGATTCCAGTATGTTTTCCTTTATTTCATAATTTATCATGGATCCAAATAATTGGATACTTGTCTAAATGTTTCAAGTCTCAATAAAAACTGTTTTCTGTTGAAATCTGGGATAAGTAGAGGTTCCAGATTTCAGGATTCTACCTTCCTTAGAAATGATGACTAATGCAGAAATGTAAAGGAATGGAGGAACCTGTAATTACTAAGAATCCATGAATCCTAAATAATCGCTTATCAGAGATCAAATTCCTACTCCTTAAATAATGCAGTTAAATCATGCATTTAAAATTTTATATTTTTGTGTGGAAAAAAAAAAAAGGTAATTGAAGGCCTGTGAGTCTTGTGAGATTAGTACAGTATTTGTCCTGCCCTGTGTTTCCTGACATAGAAATTAATTTTATTGAGTACCACTAAAACTTCTTCCTTTAAAGAGAGCAAGAGAGAGAAACAATCTTTTTCTTCAGAGAATACCATCCATCTTCCTCTATAGAGCAGTTTAAATGAGAAAATTTAGTACTGTGTCCGCAGTTGCTTGCACTTGCTTTGTGCATATAACCACTTTGTTTTGCTATGAGAAAGGCAAGAGTGACAAATATAATTGAGGTGACAATGTCTGAGAATTTCAATTTTGATTTGCTAACAACCTCCTTGATGTTCAGATTTCAGCTATCTTGACAGGTATATTCATGGAGGATGAAATTCACATGCAGACAGACAGCCCGAGGCTTATGTACCTCATAAATCCTTCCTAAGACTTTAAAATGTGTTCTAAGTGGGCCTAATTGATGTGCAGAACCTGTGCTGGCCCTTATACACACGGGAGAATTGCTCGCAGTTCTTAGGCTGGCACTAATTAACTATTGTACTTTGCCTTAAAAATATTTTATTCTTTTGGATCTGCTTCCATTTTTCTTAGTGAACTGCTTTCATGTTGCCTTCTGCTTAAACACAAGCAGAGTGGAATACTTGAGATTGCAATATATATATTAGATACAAACACAAAAGAAATATATATTGGAAAGGTCAGCATTCAATAAAAATTCAAATCGGATATTTGGATCTGATTAGACACTGTGTGATCTGTGCAGCATGCACATGGGAATTGTGCAGAAAATCCACTAAACATGATTATGGGAAAGCACACATTTTGTAAAGGGCAAAATTCATCATATCCTTTAACAGTTCTTGAGACATAGGTGGAGACTAGAATTACTATAGCAACTGGTTATAGATGTGTTGGCAGTTTAGTATTTTCTAGTACATTAAGCAGAATATGCCATTTCAGATTAATTTTTCATAATTTATATTTACTGTACCATCAATTTGGCATCAAAATGTAGCATAAGAAGCTTATGAACCTAGTAATACAAAATATATTCTTGTATCTAGTTTGCCTCTTGACCTATTTGCCTAGTATCTAAGACAATTTTTTTTTTCTCCACATTAGCCAATTTTCTAGCTACCTCCTATCCTCTTAGAGCAAGTCATATAGAAAACATCAGATTTTATTTTAGAGAAAAGATAATTACAGGATTTTCATCATAGGAATTTATCTTTACATACATATTGGACCAGTGTTCTGAAGAATCATGAACTTTTGGGTTTTTAACCATACTGGTTTTGTTTTACCAATGCCTCTGCTGCAAGGGTAAGTAAACCAAATAGGTTTTAAAGTGCTTTAATTATTTTTTTTCAAATACCTGTGGGTTTTTTTTCAATTTAATGCTGTATTACCGATTTATTTTGGAAATTAATCAAGCCAAATATGAATTAATTCTGTTAGTTTTCAATGACAGGATCTACAACATGGTCGAAGTGTTTACCTTAAAATCACACCATTAATGAATTCAAATGAACCTTGAAAGGCTATAGGTAGACAAACTGTCTAACTCTGGTGTTATGCAAAAGAATTATGTCTACTCAAGAAATGCAGTTATAAATGTTGAAAATTTAAAACTGTAATCCAAAAACTGTTTCATATTGCTGTCATAATTTCTAATCAAGTCAATTCAGGGTTCATTTGGATAGTCCCACAGACACTGACCAGTATAAAACTGGGGTTTGAGTAAACACCCTTTCTCTGAATTGTCTTTAATCTCCTTTCAGTTGTTGACCTTATTTATAAGGTAGAGAGATTTGTTGGAGTCATGGTTTTAAATAAAGTGTTAAAATTAGATGTGATATAGTAATACACATACAGTGAGGTAATCAGTAGCAGTGATGTGGGATGGTTACTGGGTGACAAAGACACACTGAGTAAACTGGGTATTGAATACCTAAACTGACATCAGTTTTTGCACTACTCTGATTTATGGAATCTATTCTTCATGTAAATGGTCATTAGCTGTTTTGAAAAAATATTTTGCTCATAGAGTCATTCTACAAAAGCACTGACAACAAGAGTATATGATGGAAGTAGCTCAGTACAGTGTACCAAGCTTACGTCTCAGGTTGGATACGCCATTCTATACCTGAGGCTTGTGATGCAATTAACAAGTCTAATGACTGTGAATGTTAGCAATCTTGTTAGGAGCCCTTTGCAGTCAAAAGATACAAGAAAGAAGTTTGGTGAAGGAGCCTTAGGCACAGACAAAACATGTTAAAAGCTAAAAGAGACTTGATGGTGGTAGGTTCAGAAGAGTCTTGGCTGCTTCCAAAACAAGAAGACAAGGCTGCCAAACGAAGAGAGGGGGGAAAAAAAAAACAAAAAAAAAGACATGAGTGTATGTGGTCTGGAGACAAAACAAGGCATTCCTGTAACGTGTAACCCAGTAATCTCACCATTTATTGCTTCTCTGTTGAGGGGAGGATAGC
Source organism: Ceryle rudis (assembly GCA_033439905.1). Taxonomy (NCBI): domain Eukaryota; kingdom Metazoa; phylum Chordata; class Aves; order Coraciiformes; family Cerylidae; genus Ceryle; species Ceryle rudis. Next base: position 5,694 of record JAAGNO010000508.1, on the reverse strand, counting down.
CTTTTTCAATAGCTGTTTTTTCTGGTACAGATTTCTTCACATGAAACTGGCTTAAAAAGTTATGTCTTCTGTGTTGTAATTTACTGTATGACATACTGTATGAAATGATTTGATCTGTATTCTATCATATAGGAATCAAAAAAATTTGTGGTATGGTTATATTTAATCCATCTGGTCTCATATTTTTGCTCACAAGGCAATTTACATATCTACACGCATTCATTTTAAATCTACTTATGTCACAGTGAAAATACTTCTACTAGACGGTAGTGTTCATGCTGTCAGTGTACTTCCATGTGCAGCAAAATTTCCCTCTTGGCTCTTCTCTATTCATAAACAAATGTCATGGAGAAGTACTCTGCAATTTTAAAGAATCTGCTGTATCATGCCTCAAAACAGCAATGAAAAAAGATAACATATTTTGCAAAACTTACTTGTATGATTAGCATAATTTGTATTTTACTGCAACATATAAAAATTTTCATTTACATGGATAAACTATCCAGGCCTTCTGCTGTGGTGTAAGTAAATAAGTCTATGTTCAGAAGTGGGCTTCATTCTTACTGCTTTTCCAGAAGAGCACTTTTAAAAAGACTGATAGCATCTAGAAGTGCGTAACTTTGGGGTTCCTTTTAATGTAATTATTAATTTTTAACTTAACATTTATAGCAAAAAATTGCAACAGTAATCCAGGTGCTTTCTGAGTGGGAGGGATGTTAGATCTCAAAACCATGGCCTAAATACCAAAGCAGTGGTCATTCAGCTTTAGGATAGGATCTAGAAGATAGATAAAATGCACGTGTCAAAGCTGCTCTAAAAAGTCAAAGCAGGAGGTTAGCCATCAACATGTCCACCCCGTTGCCTATCAGTAGCAGATCTGGATGAGAGCAGATCTGATGATTCAAGGCCAAGGATAGCAGCTGATAGTAGCACTAACCAAGTAAGGGGTAGAACTATTATATACAATCTTATATGAAGGTAGAACTCTCAGCTGTTCATCTGATAAGGCACAATGTAAAGAACTGCCCTAAATATCAAGGACTGTGGTATGTTACAGTTTTTGCCCAAAAAAAGCCTGCAGAATGCCAGTAGGCAATTAGCAGAGCCCTTTCTAAGAACTGGTCTTTCATGTGAGTCAAAGTTGATGGTCCTTTGACAGAATCTTATGAAAAAGGGGAGGAAGTGGACCAAGAACATTACTTGTTGTACCACAGTGAGTGGAGAAAGAAGATACAGCTCCAATGAAGACCATGAAGCCCTTTTTATTACAAAAGCTTGCAGTGCTATGATGTGCATCTGCAAGAAGACTGCAGGAAGGATTTCCATTTTTCTAGGAGAGAAGCTGTTACCTAGAAAGAGGCTTTATTCTTCACTCTATTGAGATACATCTGATCCAGCATGAGATGCAAACTGGAAGTAATAAAAAAAAAAAAAATCCTCAGAATGGATGTCATGAAAGCCAAGAAATATCTAAGCCATATTTCAGAGAAATCACAAATTGACAGTCAAATGGTGAAGTCCCATTGTGCTACTTTGCAAAATCTGATGGAGCCATGACATTTTGGTTTTGCTCGAGGCAAACAAATGCCAATTTAGATTTTGATGCCTGCCTCAGGCCATGGATTCATATTTAATAGCAAAGACTCAGTATGTGGTTTTCCTGTGCCTCACAAAGGAGTATTGACAGATTTCTTTTCACGGCTGCCTCCTGTACCAATTTAGAAAGATGCCCTTTAGGCTGCAGAGATTAATGGACATACCATAGATCAATGGGTAGTTTCCTGAGGCTTTATGCACAATATACCGTTGCATGTCTTAACATGTAATTTTCAGTGTGTATAGGGAGTTTACTTTGAAACAGATGTTAGTGGTCTAACAGTTGCTTCCAAGATGTGTATCATGCATATAGCCCATATAAATGAGAAATCAGCCTGAACAGGGATGTACCACTTGGGTTATGTGTAGGTAAACAGGACCCAGGAGTGGAAAAAGTATGCAATGATGAATAAGAAGATGGCTTAAGAAGGAGGTCAGAAGGGTAAAAAACAACTTTTGGGGATAGACAATAGCAAAAGAAGAAAATGTAAGGGTAAGGATAGAGTAACTAGAAAGGAAAGATAGAGAAACTAGAAAATTTAAATGGGAAAGAAAACAAGAGAACAAGTACCTGGGAAGAAGGAGAAAAAATAATTTCTTCTTACTATTCAAAATAATGACTTGAGAGATAGACCAGAGGTTCTGCCTCAGACACAGCTGCTAAGTGTAATGGAAAGCCAATAATAAATATTATGCCAAAGGTTTTTAGAAAAATAATGGGTCTAACCTGAGACACAGGTTGATATAATAGTCCAGGACCCATAGATTGGTTACCCTGGCAGCTCTGTTGCCTTTACACAACAGTTTGCTGGAGCTCTTCCCAATGTGCTGGCCATTATTTCTGAGATGGAACTGTGAACATTGTCTCACTGAACAGAAATCATCTCCTGGGAACTGTGGACCAAGTATTATCGAGTTTTTCTTTAGTTCAGTGGGACACAACTAACATTTGATAGAAAAAATAGTACTTGATAGAGTCCACATGTGTTTCTTTTGCTCATTTCCCCTCCTCCACTCATCCATAAATCAATGTGCTAATTGCCTCCACATAATTGGATGAGAGAAAATTGTGGTTGCTCACTGTTTTGTAATTTTAGACTGCTGCAAGCCATTTATTTATGTGCTTGAGGTATGAGAGTGCAGTTGTAGGTCTTCTTTTGTGCCCGCTGCCCCCAGTGAACAGAGTGAAAGGCAAACATTTATCAGAAATTTTCAGGATTCCCATCAGAAGTGTACTTCACCAATGGGATATTACCCTTGGACTCTCAGAAAATGAGGAGGACAACTCTGTGCCTCCACTGGTGCCTGAGCAAGTACCATTGTAAGGGCTGGACTGATCAGATCCCTGTCAAGTAACTCCCTAGGATTTCCTGTTTTTGGTTGCTCCTTCTCCTTCTCCCCCTTCCCCTTCCCCCCTCCCACTTTTTTTTTTCCTTTTTATTTTTTTCTTCTGGTGAACTCATGGCCATATTCTTACATTCTTCAGTGTCACATTCAGCCACTGTGCTTGCTGTCTGAACCACAGAGGCAGCTGCCCTTCCATGGCTCTCCTCACAAGGGCTGGAGTTCCCATGATAAGAGAAAACATTACACTTCCAATAGATCCATAATGTATTTTTATGTAGTAGACATTAAGTGGGAGAAAAAACAACTAATTCTTTGGGAACTGAGTTCCTGTGTATCATGCCCTATATTTTCAGTCTGGGAAGTTGTTGTTTCTGGTTTTACTCAAGAGATTTATTCAGTAGGTCCCTGAATGCATTGTGCTTTAGCTTAAATTAATTGTTCATCCCTTATCTTGTCTATAGGAATATATCGTTGTCATGTTAAGCCATGAACTTCTAATGACCTAATCTAGAAATTAAATCCAAAACTTCATAGTTAGGAAATTCAATGCAAAACATTTATTGAAGAGTATCTTTTGTCCTCCTGTCTTGCACATCTCTAAATAAACTCTCTGTGGCTGGGACGCATAACTATAGCTAGTTATAGTTTTGCAAAGCCTTGAACTTTTTAAGACAACAACATATGTTTGAGAGATTACAAATAATTTTGAACCAAAATCCTGGCATAAGACTTTGCTCTCTCTCCTAGAGAGCACTAAAGGAAGAAAGCAACAATTGAGCAAAAACTGAGACAAAAATCTTTTAATCCAAAGTACTATGCATTCTCAGTGATGTTTAAGAAACTTGGTTTTGATTTGATTATGCTAACATTAACATTATTTTATAGCTCTTAGAAACATGGTGTTCCCTGTGCTAGCAGAAGGTAATATAACCGTGGCAATCTGTGTATCATGAATAAATCAGTCGCTTTGTACTGGTTTATATCAGTGGAAAGTGCCTTGAGATGTTCTGCTATCTTTACCATACATGTTGGATTTAGCTATTGGAGACATTAGTTCACAAACTAAACTAGCTATTGAAATGAGATACCACATAAAGCTTGAAATACTGAAAATTACCTTCTATGAACTGAAATACTCATTTCATGGATCTGTTTTCTCCTCAAGTAATCTCTTAATAATTTTTTACCCACTGCCTGTTCTGCCAAGGTACAAATCTACTCATTTATCAAGGTGTACAGCAAGCCCGGCTTGCTTGAAAGATGCTTGCTCAGTGAACATGCTACTTTCAATTACAAAAAGAGAGGTCAGGTATGCCTTGTTCTTTCTGAAGTATTGCACACCGTTTTCCATGCCTTGAAGGACCATGGTGGTGTAACCTGAAAATATCTCACCTTTATATTCAGCCAGTATTTCAGGCAGCATTTTAGAGTCTGGGAGACATTATTGCTCATGATGTTCATAAAGTTCATAGCGGGTCTTCTTTTTGTGCTATTTCCTCCTGCCCCTTTCTTCCAGATTATTTTTATTTCCTAGGAAACTCTGCAGCAATTTACATGCCTTTTGGGTCATGCAAGAAATTTTCTAGCCAGCTGAGTGACTGAATAGAAGTTAAGTTTTCTCCAGTTCAGACAGATGGCCTTGTATAGCTGTCATAACTGTGTAGCTTACCAAGAACTAGTGCTAATATTTTGAACTTCTACCCAATCTTCCTATTGAACTCTCAGAGCTCTTCAGAAACACAATTTAATTTAGCCCTTATATCATCTCCACTGAATAAATCAGTATTCTCCTCTTAAAGATGGAAAAGTTAAGATACAAAAAGTAAGGCTAATTGTCTAAATGACACATCTGACATCAGAAAATGGAGTTCCTGTTCAGACATGCTGGTCACAAGTTATGCATAAGAATCTCACTGAATTTGTAAATGCTAATTCAGCTGTTAGAGTTGCCATTATTATTGACAGTAAGTATCCAAGAAGCAAGAATAACTGAAATGGCAGCTAGTACAGCACAGGCTGGACAAACTTTGAAAGGTGACACTGTGGAAGAAAGCAAAAAATGCAGTAAGAGAGGTGAGTCTGAAAAGCAGCTATGTGGTCAAAAAATGAAGGGATAAGCCATCCAGACATTGTCAGGACAGACAGGTTAGTATCACTAGATTCAACAGCTAGCCAACCAAATCAGAAGCCTCTACACACTGAGCTGCATCTGATGTCTGCTGTTGGCATGACATTGAACCAGCATCTTGCTTGTATGAAGATTGTGGGGCAAAGGAGAGATCCCTGGTCTTGCTTTTTTCCATAACCCCCATCTTGCTATTAACATGAAACTCTGTTGGTAAACACAATGCCACTGTGGTAGCTAGTGCAAACAAGTTGTTTACTCAGGTAACAACAATGGCACAAGGTCTCATAAAGCAAAAAGGACCATATTGTTAATTAGCTACAGAGTTAATTCCTTTCTCTATTCACTTAGCTTCACTATTAGCAATGGACATAGTACATTGTACTTCCAAAGTGATGCTCAAAGAGCATCATCACATCAGAGGTGATGCTAAACAACTGAAGAATAAGACCCATATTACTTCAGAAAGGGGAGCTAGAGGACCACCACCCCAAAGATTTGGGGCAAATTGTGGAGAAAAAAGTGAAAGGAAAGTCTTCAGCAGTGGAGCAAGCTATCCCCTGGACATCCAGCCTCATAAGATGGGAGACAGGGAGGGAAAGCAGAATGAGGTTATCATGATTAAA
>JAAGNO010000507.1:28626-47228 GCA_033439905.1 Ceryle rudis | reverse complement strand
AGAAACAAAATAAAAATAAATAAATAAACCAACAACAGAATTAAAAAGGGGGGGGGGGGGAGAACAACCAAGAAACAGAGTACTAGTATAACTGGAGATTGAGAGGAAAATAATCTTAACAGCCCTGGGAAATTGAAAGTTTCCCTCAATTTTCAACATTATTGATGATGCAGAGTATGATGACAAAGTCAGAATGACTATTAGAGCATGTGGATGCAAAAGGAAAGCACCATATCAAGGACAGGCACTAACTTCAAAAAACTTTATAAACGCCAGTTGAGTATGGAGAAGGCAGTCTGTGGAGAAATAAAGGAAAATTTTCACACTAAGTACGGGTCCAGCATCAAGGACATTTAACAGATTCATCAAATCAAAGACACTGAAATATGAGTGGATAGTAGGAAACTTCTTGCCAGTGTCTAAAAAATAGAAGAAATATGTTCTAAGCAACTATAGACTTGCTACTCTGACTTCAACAGTATGTTATGCTTATAGGAGAAAAAACATGAAGAAAAGATAGCTAAATGACTGAAAGAAAGGATGAAATACAATAGGATTCTATGAAAGGTAGAATGTAAAAAACAAATCTAATATTTTTCTTCAGTAAAATGGTTGATTTTTCTAGCTGAAGAAAATACAGATATCATTCATTTCAGAAAACCAATGTATACATTGCCATGTAGGGAATTTACATTAAAATAAGGAGATTAATAAATGATTTTCAAGATGGAGATGACTTATAAAACATGAGTTGTTCGGGAAAGGGATGTTGTTAGTGGTATTCTTGAAGGACTATCTTTAAATGTATAAGATCAGCTCAATATGTAAAATAAGTGTGAGGATTTTAACAAAATTTCTCATAGATGCAAAGTTGGGAATCCCTCTTTAATACAGAGGGTGCCTAGAAAATCTCACTGGATATACCTGTGTTGTAGACTGAGAGAAAGTAGATAACATGTGGGTGTTGCAAATTCAAGTATGTAGTCCACTACCTGACACTGCTATCGTAATCTGGGGGGATTATGAGTGAAAATGGTACAAAAGAGATCCTGGTTTTCTGGTAAATCCTAAGAAAACTATGAACTATCAAAATAGCATGGCCTTTATAGAATGCAATAGTCAGAGAAGTGTAATAAGAAATATCCAGTAGTCTGCAAGACATAAGGCATTACAGTCAGGTTCAGAGAATTGTAGGTAACATTGTACAAGGCATTGAAGAGACCTTAAATGGAGTTCTCTGCTCAGATAAATATATCTGTTTTCAGGAAAGATGAGTTCACATTAAGGTAGTGAAGCACATGTATAGCCTTTCTTGTTTACATTCATCAAATGCAGGTTTAGAAGAGAAATGACAGCTCCTTGTTAAAATATCACAGAGCATAAATAAATAAGAAACTTTTATAACATAAACATTGGTAATGGCAGAATATCATATGATTATAAACTGTCTGTGAATACAATGAGAAAATCATTGTTAAAAACTTCCTAGAGAAGACATATGGGTCTGAAACTGCATTCAAACAAGCAAAATAAGACCAGGAGTGATGTTCTTTGATGATCCAGGGGGTTCTTTCCATGTCCCACATTCTCTTCCAGACTGCACATGGAAGACAATCTGGTTTTAAGAGTTTTGACTGTGATCAGTCCAACACCAGCATGAACGATTCCTGATAATGCTTCAGTAGACAAATCATCCAACGTGAAGCGGTAAAACATGTAACTTAATTAAGTAACAATGTTAGGCCTTTTTCTCCTTCTGTAACTTGAAATGAGAATGATTCACTTTGTGGGTAGATGAAGTTTTGGGTGACGATCCCATCCCATTCCACTCAATCTACTTATATACAAAGTAATTTACAATTCATTAGTGTTATGCTGACTCTTCCCACTGCACTCCTACATCAAATTCCTAAACTCTGGCATTTGCCCTTACTCTAATCAAAGGTATAATACCCAGAGTAAATATCCTACTGCCATAGAGTGGTATCACTCCAGATGAGCAAGAGACTGTGGCAAGGAAAATAATCTGCCTGAATTAGCAATGCAAATCTATGCTGACCCTTGGATGTGAACTGATTCCTTGTGTATTACTCTAGGTCATGAGCCGTTGGCCTAATCATGCTAAAGCAAGTTTAAGAAGAGTAAAGAGCAGCTACTAGCTGGATGTCATCTAAAAAAAGTGTGTGTTCATGTACTTCCACTGCCAAAGACAGAGAATTTGCCCTGACTGGAAAAAGAAACACCAGTGGGAGCTGAGGGGGTTGTGGGTCAGCCCTAATCCCTTGTATACCACGGCTGGTGAGGCTTTGACATTTCACCTCCAGGGCAATGGTGGTACAGATCGATCCTGGGCTACAGAAGAAACTAAAGAAAATAAAGACTGCTGAAAGCTACTCAGACAATGAGAAATTTAAAAGCGAATGAGCCTGGTCTGGTGACAGCCAAGTAAAGCAGCCTGAGGAATATCTCCCAGCAGGGATTGAACCACTTTACCAAGACTGACTGTATCACTCAGAAACAGGGAATAGGAAATCATCCAAACATCACTCTTGACTGGCTCTTCCTGTGCTCCTGGAAACTTCACAAAAAAATACAGTAAGTAGCTCTTTGTTGAAAGTGACATCTTTCTTGGATACCTGAAATGGGACTTGCAGGTTTCCTACTCACACCTCATGTCTCTGGATGCAGTCAGGGAAGCAGTTTCATCTGCTTACACCCTCCCAAAATGGGAGCCACCGCTGATGTTTACCATCTTCCTTGATGCCTGTGCCTTCATCTGGGGCAGGGATATCACTGAATTCATACCAGAGTCCATCCATCTTCTGTGGGGTAAGCTCAGTCCCTTGGTACCTCTGTGCTTTCTGGTAGAGCCACAATAGAAGATCTTCATGCTAGAAGACTCCACTATGGTTTCTCTTTCATGATCTGGTGCTATTCTGGATCTCTGGGAAGTTTCACAGGAGCTGTAGAACCTGGTTCCCTGAATGCTGTTGCTATGGTTCTGGACACAGCCATCACTTGTTCCTTAAGCCCCTTCTGCAAACTTTGGGTGAGAGGAACTGCTACCAGGGGGCCTTCTTCATCACCTCACACCCAGTGATACCCACTGCCACCTGCCCCTTTTGGAGTCACTGCCATTTTCTCTGACAAATGGGATACCTTGCTCTCAACTACCAGCAAATCATTGTTAACACTGCCTAAGAGTCTTGAAGTTGATTACTATTTTTCCTTCTTTTTCTCTTTCTTCGTTGTTTTAAACTAGGAACACTTCATGCCTGCAGCTGGCAGGGACAAAGCGGGAGGTAGCAGGGTGAGAAGGGGAGAGGGTCAGGGAACATCTGTTTCACATTTAACCTGGAACCAAACATTTTCATTGTGCTTCTCCAGCCTTGCTTGTATATTGATTCAATTACTAGGCTCTGCTAGTGCAAGAGATTTATATTAAAGTCTTATACAAAGCTATTGAGTTTTGTCACACAACAGTACTGAATCAGTTACAAACATGCTCAACATGATCCTTCTCAGTCGTAAGCATTTGCTGGGGGAGAAGCAGTCTGACTGAAGATGCCAGCTGGGCATTATCTGATCTCCAGGAAGGTGTGACACACCTGGCTGGCACTTGCTAGCAGAACCATCTGTCCTCAGCACCTCACCATCAGCATCCCCTGCGTGTCATCTTTCCCAGCTCTGCCTCGTTGAAGGTTTCTACAGGCTGGAGAAATGAGGCTGGACACAAAGGCATAAAAGCATGGGCTCCAGTCTCAGCAGCTGCCTTGGGGTAAAGGTCCCTCAGATGTACAAAGCAACAACAATGCCAGCCCTGGGCTGGTGTGACATGACCCTGCTCCCAGAAGCAGGAAGAAGCTGGCCAATGCAATTGCACCATGAAAACAGGAAAAGGCCTTTGGGGCTGGGTGATATTAGGGGAGGAGAGGGGCAGGAGAAATGGGGTCTACAACCCTCTGAGTCCATTTTCCCCTAATAAACTTCCAAGCAGAGAATTAAGACAGCAATTGCTCTTTGCAAAAATACCCCATAGAGAAAGGCAATTTGATACTTAGACTAGAGGCCAGTGCCTGGCTTGGCCACTGACTTGCCATGTAACCACAGCCAAAATTTCATAAGACAGTATTTTAAATATGGCTGATAATTTTGGTTACTGACAGCCTTTCTGAAACGTCAATACAAGCTTCTGTAGAAAATCAACAGAACTGGATATATCTTGAATTAGAGCTTTTTAAAGTGTTTAAACCTATCAATTCCTTTCACAAAACACCCATGAAACCATACAATATCTTATAAATTTCATTCACTTATGCATAGAGTAGCAATTGATAAATTTTGCACCTAGAAAGCTTCTAAACTGCTCAGAAAACCCTGCACAAAAAGCACTGAGGAACCACAGAGCAGGTTGCTGTAGCTGTGTCAGACATGCAGGCACTTCGCACCCATGTTTCCTACTGATTTCTCTGCACAGTCAGCATTTGCTGCTTCTCAACACCTGCCTTTCAAAATCTTCCTGATGAAGCTGTAGCCACAAACCAATTACTCTCGGAGTACATGAATGTTCAGTTCCCAGGTACATGCAGCTACCCAGGCAGGAAGCACCTCCTTCCATGCAGGCTGTAAGGTGGAACTGCATCAAGGACTGCTTTGAACTTTGTGTTTCAGGGCTGAGCACATCCTGAATGGAGCCTTCAAGTACTAATGTACATCAACAGTAGTATTAATGACACTATATCTGACCAAAGTAGACATTTCAGATGAGTTCAAATAGTCCATTTAACAGACTTATTCTTTGTTATGTTCAATAGACAGCCTGGAAGATAAGAGCGAAGTCAGGGTTATCCAAGATAGATTCACCTTTTGCCAGAATAATTCGCCATGCCAATTACTCCCTTCTGCCACAGTTTACCTGTTCCTGCAAGTGGAGATAACATCTACCAGAGAACAGACTAAAGCTCCTATCTTACAAACTAACAGTGTGAGGCAGATACTGATGGACTTAATGCACGTACAAACCCGACTCATAACTCCTCAGTGGAACTTCGTCCTGTGAGTACAAGATAGTGGGAGCCTGCACCATTGGGAAATGTTGAAAAATCTGAACAAATGGAGCCTTTAGTGCCCAGAGATTCTGAGCTAAAACTAGCAGGACTCTTTCAAAGCCTGACCATAACTAGCTGTGATTAGGGCTCTTACAATGAGCTTTAGCTAATTTTGAGCTTTCTGGAGATCCTTTTATAAAGTGATGTGCAAAGAATGGCAGCAGCTGCGTGCCACCCTGTGTGTGCTGTGTCAGCCAAATGCAAGCCAGGTGCAGCCCAGAAGCCCGACAGCCACATTTTCTTAATGCTGGCTCCGAGTTATTATACCTTATTTCTCAGCAGGACTTTATTGCTTCTGGTTGAGCATCCTGTTAATGTGGCTACTCAACTTCCTGCTCTTTCACCAGCTGGCAGAGAGCATGGGCAAAACAGGCACTCTGTTGAGTGTGTTAGAGTGGATGTGTGTGCCCCAGAGACCCCCACCTGCAAGGGTGTTCCCAAGGCAGACTTGAGGTCCAAGGGCAGCTTGTAGCCTCATGCACTAGCATTGGACAAGCAACTCTGGCAAAATTACTACTAGCAAACACCCTGAAGTAGTTTGTAAAACTACCAGTGAAGTTTGCACCACCACAGGCTTATACGTTTTTTTCAGTTAACTGAGTTAAAGCTAGATGGTACCTCTGCCCCTCTGAGCACAAATAAATGCCACTGGATCATGGTTATCCTCCAAAAGGATTTCTGTCTTCATTTATGATGCAAATAGAGTAGCACAGCCACCCCTGAAGGTGAGTTTCTTGTCATCAAATGCGCAGGGCATTACCAAGAAATGAAAGTTTCTTCAAAATAGAGGGAAGTATGACCCAGCAGCAATATGTCCTCATCTGACTTGCCATGGTAGGAGTGTAGAAGGCAGGAATGGCAGAAATGGGACTTTTGAGGTCAGGATCTTTGACAGTTCTGAAGCTACTCAAAGGACCCATACTGATATTTTGCCCACTTCTATAATCAGTGTCTGTGAATTTATTTTTCACTACTTTCTGTACATATGTTTCTTGTTGGAAAACCATGTGTCATAAACTGACATCTTAACACTACAGAGACCACTCCTTTTCAAGTCAAATCATTAAAATGTAGCTCTTCATGAACTGCTCCAGCCTGGGTCCCTTCCACAGGTTCAGTCCTCCCATTGATGGATTGCTTCAGAGCAGACTTCCCTCAGAGTCATGGCCTTCTTGAGGCACAGTCACCTCCTCTGGCATGGGAGTCCTCCACAAGCTGCAGGCAGGAATCTGCCCCACCATTAGTCTCCATGGGCCACAGGGAGTCAGCCTGCTGTCCCATCACAGGCTGCAGGGCAATCTCTGCTCCAGCACACCTGCTCTCCTCCTTCATCACTGACCTCTTTATCTCAATACTTGTTCCTCCCATATCTCACTCCTCTCCAACAAAAAAGAAGTTGCCCACCTGATTTCCCGCTCTTAACATAAGTTATCGTAGAGGAGCTTCCACCATTGCTGATTGTCTCAGCCTTGGCCAGAGGTAGGTTTGTCTTGAAGCTTCTAGAAGCTTCTTACAGGAGCCATCCCTCTAGGCTGCTCTGCTACCAACGCCCCACCAGGTACAAACTCAACACAATCTGGAGATTTTTGAAACTAAGAAGCCCTCTGAATTGAGGTCCTACAATGGATGAGGCTGTAGCAGGTTCATTTCCCTGTGCCTTACAAAGTCCTGAAGTTCTCTTCGGCTGGCTGTGCACCCTCATGTCACATCTTGGGGCATGCAGCGCAACCGCTTGTTTACATCCCATAGCATATTTCTGTTAAGCTGCACCACAGCTCTCATTGTTATAGAAACTTCACACTGTGAGGGGAAAAATAATAATTAAAAAAAAAGTAAAATAATAATTTTTATTGGAGGACAACACGTGGAGCCCACAGGACACCCAGAGTCAAGTGCAAAGCAGAGATGATGGTGTCCTGGAGAAATCAAATGCCCTGAGCAGTCTGAGCACAAACAGGTTGGTCTGGGGATCAGAAATTGTGTCCTGGAGGGGAATTATTTAGCAGAATTTATCATAGAATCATAGAATCATAAAGTCATAGAATCATAGAATGGTTTGGGTTGGAAGGGACCTTAAAGATCATCTAGTTCCAATCCCCCTGCCATGGGCAGGGACACCTCCCACTAGACCACATTGCTCAGACCCTCATCCAGCCTGGTCTTAAATGCACCTCATCCCTGGAAGTGTTAAAGACCAGGCTGGAGGAGGCTCTAAGCTATTTATGTAGGTGATGTTTCCACTGAGGACACAAATCCCCCTTAAAGTAAAATCTATTTTCACTCTAAAAACTTTATATGCCAAATAAAGTCTAAGGATCATTGATGTGTTGTCTTCTGATCTTCAATAGCTTCAGCCTCTTCTTCCTAGTGACAATGAATGCATATTCTCTGTGATGTACCATAAACTAGTTCCACAGAGATTCTAGGGTGGTTTTGCTGTTTGTGTAACGTGGAGACACGCTTGTAGAAATTAAGCATATATAATTCCCAAAAAGTCAGACAACACTGTCCCATTATTGCATAACCCAGATGTGATCCCAACATTCAGAACTTCTACTAGCAAAGAAAAGCCTAATTATAGATCCTTTACCACTGGCTGTTGGGAGTTTCTCGACAAAACATCTCCTCTGATAGCTTAAAAATATCAGAGAAGCTCAAGCCAGATCTAACTGTAGGAGACTGGGCAGTACTTCTAAAAAATGCACTGCACAACGTGAGAGTCAAAGGTCTAACAGCCCAGACAGCCAATCAGGAAATACAAGCCTTTTTCAGAAACCAGCATTGCAGAAGGAAAGGTCACAGGCACCTCTATCCTGGTTTCAGCAGGGATAAACTTTCTTCCTACTGGCTGGTACAGTTCTGTGTTTTCAGTTCAGTATGAGAACAATGTTGATGACACACTGATGTTTTAGCTGTTTCTAAGTCATGAATTTTTCAGTTTCCCATGATCTACCAGCAAGGAGGTGTCCAAGAAGACGTTTGGGAGCATGGCCAGGACACCTGACCCCAACTAGTCAAAGGCATGTTCCATACCACAGAACATCATGCTCAGCATATAAACTGGGGGCAGTTGGCCATGAGGAGTGGATCACTGCTTGGGCATCAGTCAGTAGGTGGTGAGCAACTGCCTTGTGCATCACTTGTCTGTCTTGGGTATGATTTCTGTCTCTTTTTGTTATATTCCTTTTCATTACAATTAGTATTATTATTACATTTTTTTAATTATTGTTGTTATTATTATGTTTTAGTTTAGTTATTAAACCATTCTTATCTCAACCCATGAGTTTTACTTCTTTTTTTGATTCTCCTCCCCATCCCATTGGGAGCAGGGAGGAGGAAGGAAGCAGCTGTGTTCTTAGTTGCTGGTTGGGTTTAAACCACAACAACCACCCAGGCAGCTACTACCTACTCCTCAGTGTCCAGGTACTCTTTTACACTTGGGTCAGATGCAGGGAAAAGGGAAAGGGAAAATGGTATCTGTGTCCAAGGCTGAACTCATGTCCTCAAGGTTTGTCAGGGTGCTTTGCCAATAGGTCACCACACCCTCCACACATGAAAGAACTGAGCTGAAATCAGTGCCAATAACTTTTGGCCCTAGGCTGACGTAGCATTTTGAGTTTTCTCTGATGTGAAGTGAAAAAGCAAAGAGAGGTGTTGAACTGAAGTGCCTCGGACACTGCAGCACGAAGCATAACAAGGCCCCCTTTTCTGTGTGTTACGATATGCTCTGACACATGGTACTGAATGTACTTGATTATTGCCTAAATTCTGTTAATTTCTGGGAATTGGTAAGGAATCAAACTTCCAGCTAAGATACTTATCCTTATATACCCCCTGAAGCCAGCCACTTCTGCAACATTTTTCAGCAATACAGTAATGAAGGAGCTCCTTATATGAGCCACTGGACTGCCCTAACTGTTTTCCCTCACCTCTTACTTGCCTTCAAAAAATCCCTACCTGGGAAGAGAGAAAAAAAAAAAGGAAAAAAGAAAAAGCCAAAAGATGAATAGCTTTCCCAGGCTAAATCCCATTTATTCTGTCTGCCCACTATGGTCTAGAGCAGATGATCCCATGCTGTGTTTTGCTGCTTACTTCATAGATGTGTAATGGAGGTACAGAGTCAGGCAAAGACCACCCTCAAGGCAAGAGCATTGTCTGGGAATACTAAAGTGGACCGCCTTAAGAAGGTCTTACAGGTCTCAGTATAAAGCTGATGAATTAATGCTGGGTTGGACTGGCAGTCTGCCCTACATCCAGGTGTCTATGTCTGTCCCCTAACCAGCTGCATGAGCCAGTGCTCAAGACAGCTCTGGAGACCATGATCTACAGGTATGTCATCTCTTCCACAGCAGAGTTGGGGCTGGGCAGTGGCCTCCAGAGTCAACTCAGTCTCTCAGGCACGTTGTCATCTCAGCTTTATCTTTTTTTTTTTGATCTTGTTCCCAGCTCTGTGTAGCATTCCTCATGGAATAAGTGCAAGAGAGATATCCTACTACAGGCAGAAAAAATAATTTCTGTTGAGCTAATAAAGCAATGGGTCATAATGTACTTTAATGGTTAAACATAAAGCTGTTTGCATCTCCCAGAGACTGGAAACTTATCAATTTACCATGGACATGAGGTCTCTGCAGATATCCTGATTCCTGTAGTACTAGAGGACTATAGTAACTTTGTCCTTCTGGACTCCCTCTTAGCTCTTCATAGGTCTCACAAAAGACATTAAACCTCAGACCTCCAAGAAGAAGGAAACAGAAAAGTTATTACCAGTAAGACCTCAAACTAAGACTGAAGTGAGACATCTGCTACCTTTGTTTTCTACTCCAATGGATGTCACTGCCTCTGAAAACAAGTGGTGGAATCTAGAAAACTACCAGGGACTTTATTTTCCTAGTTGATTTCTGCTTCAATCTCCTCTCCCATGTTGGTCCTCATTTTCCGTGTCCTACTAGCAATGCTCTCATGCTCCATGTTCTTATTCTCGGTGCTTCGAGACTCCTGTCCTTTCCTTGCCAGACACCAGACACAAAAAATAAATGTATAAGTTGACTGAATGACCCCAGATATTTGATACACTGTCTTTTGCTAAATAAACATAAGACCTTATCTGTAATTCTTGGATTTGTCATTTCCTGGCCACTTGATCTTAAAGTGACTGGTACTTTATGCCTCCATTTTTCCTTTTGTAAGGTAAGGGAGATGTTTTCTTGCATTTTCTAAAGGCATTCTTGAACTTATAAAAACAAATAATAATCTTTAATTCTATCAGTCATAATCTGTTCAACACTACAATTTCTTTGAATGGACTTCATAGTATGACTTTCAGTTTCTTAGATAATTTTCCTCCCCTTATTAAAAGGTGGTGACTGAACCTAGCAAGACAGGCACCTGTCACCTTGGTGGCATCCATTGGGCTCACTCCACATGGGGCATTGCTATATGCTCAGACCATAAAGTGTTTAAGGCAGGGATTATGTTTTCTGAAGTTTGCACAAAGGTACTGACTGTGGCCTTTAGGCAGTGTGAATATTAAGTAAGAGCCTTGTACTAGAAAACATTCCCACCTGGAAAGGTTCAAAGAAAAGCCTCCTTGTACAAATTAAATTCCTGCTTGGTGCATAGGCTGTTTATTTAGCAGAGCTTGGCAACTGAAGCAAATTGCTGTGCAAGAACAAGCAGAGACTTCCCGTTGCTCTCCACCTGCCCCCCCCAGACAAATCCACTAATACATGCCTACTGTTTTATTAGCCTGGGATAAGTGATGAGATGGGGCCTTTTCTGCATGTGGAGGTGATCCCACAACTTCCAGATACATGAAGCATCATCCCAGAGGAGAAACCACTGAAAATATTAATGCAATGGACCAACACCTGTCATTCAAACTAAATATGATGTATTACAATTTGCAACAATGACTGATACAAGTACATGTTGCAGTAAAATTGTAGCATTAATTATTCTCAAAGATCAAGTGGAAAAATCATTTGTTCTCCTGCCCTTTCATTTCTACAGGCTGCTGACATTTGTTCCATGTGTTCTTACCAGTCCTGTGTGAGAGTCATAAAGAGGAACTGAAGGAGGGAGAAATGGATTGTCTCACTGAACTTACAGTAATCAAAACTTAACCAAAAACCATTCACCCTTTCCTTTTTCTCTTACTCTTCCCACTACTGGCCATACATACCACACATTAAAGGGACTCTACATGATTGCATTTGTGTACAGACATTACACTTACTACACAAAAGCAATGCTTGGATAAAAGTGGCACTGTACTTAAAGCCTTGTGATGACTTTCTTCTTGAGACTCTGAATTTCTGTTTTCTCCATGTGCAAAATGGGATACATGCCCCCTTACTGCAAATTGCTTTGAGATGTATGGATGAAATGTGCTATATGTACTCCTGACTATGGGCAGTTTATTTGTTCCCCTAATAACAACTTTCTTCAATGAAGAGATTTTTATTAAGATCAACAGGAGAGCAGGGCAGGGAGGGGGGAAGGCATTTAAACTGGAGTAGGATTTTTAAAAGTGAAATTAGTCTATGCCCCGTATTATAACATTTAGGAAAAGAAACATTATTTCAACAGGTGCATTTTATATATCACATGCACGTGCACTTTCACTGCTTGAAGTCCCTCTAGTGAAATTCACCTGGGCAGCAAATGAGCCTGTAAAGTTACATTATTAATTTTCAGGCTAGCATTCCCATTTAGATAATCAGCGTCATGCCTTAGTAATTTACTCAGCGAAGCCAATTCAGCAAAATTGCCCTTTTTACAGCATATGTACCCCATATGTGAAGGTTGGATCTATCCTTTCATTCCAGTATAGTAAGGAAGAACATGTTGTCAAGATGATGTAAATGCAAGGCTTACACTAATCAGCCGTGATACACCATCTAAGGATTTGACTAGAAGCTGAGCACTCTTTACATTTGTATGCCGTATTTCTGCACGTTAGAGCCTGTGCAACAAAGCAGCATGGTGTTCATGATCAGAGATGGTGTAAGTTGGACTGCACATCTGGGCTGATACACAGTGAAGAAAGCTTGAGGAAGATCCAAGACAAATCAGGGATGTACCTGGGACAGGCACTCAGAGCATTTCTAACAGCTTGCATTCAACTCATTTGTGGAAAATGACGAACAGGACCCACATAATGGAAGGTAGCTAAAATGCATAGCAATATTTCATGTGTCTTAACATACAGCTGTATATAAAGATATTGTGTTTGCTATTTAGCCATAGACTGAGCAAACCATGGTGGCCATAGGTTGGAAGCTTGTAGTTTGGTCTTCAGACCCTCAGTCCTTCTGACTTAACTTCAGCCATTTAAATGTAGATATACAGATAAAGCCAACCCTCTGGATGTCCTTCACACTGAGTGGGTGTAGAGAAGTGAAGCCAGAGTGAGATACATCCTTGTGATGAGGTGAATTATTCTCTAAAGGAGACTCACAGTCTCCACTGCCTGTAGCAGAAACTTAAGAGTATATAACAAACTTCTAAGTGGATGAAATTAGTCAGAATGAAACATACAATGAGTTTTATTCACTGGGAAAAGTCTTGATACCAGCATGACTTCACCTGAGTAGAAATTTCCAGTCATGCAGAACCAGGGCAGATGGGGCCACAGTATAGACAAAACTTTAGTGGTGCTTGTTCGGTGGAAAGTGAGGACCAAATTCAGCCCAGTTGAATGATGAACATTATGAAACAGAACACTCAATTTCATTAAAGACATTATAGTAGAGAATCACCTTAATTATTAGCGACTCTATACAAGGCACATGAAAAATTTTGGAAGAATTTCAATGTCTCATTTACTAATTGCTTTTTAGTGAAATGAGTATCTCACTGGGGAAAGCACCATCTGATTCCAGAAGGAAAAAAGAAGATTAACTTGGTATAATCTGTTTAGTGCAAATTAAACAATGTGGAAAATGGAACCTCAAGGGACAGCCTGTGTGAAGAGGTTACAAATATTGCTTTGTCCAGCAGGGATGATGTCATGGTTTCTGTCAGAATTACTAAAATACAAACATATATTTTCTGGAACATAGGCTTAGAGATGTATGGTCTTTGTACTTACAGATTCCTTTTCCCACAGAATTTCATGAGCTGAAGAGTAAACCTTCATAACATTGTAGCAGCTTACAGCTTTTTGTTCTTTTACTGTATCTTGTAAAAATCTCTCAATTCTTCATGCTAAATCTCCTTCTTTATATTTTCTGACATTACATCCAAACTGCATTAAAGAATTATTTAAAAATTGGACAGACAAATGCAACAGAACAATTACATTTAAACATTTTTGATCTCAAATGTTTAACAGTCCACTACAACTTTACATCTATATAGCAGACAGTCTCACAAGAGCTTTTCTCTTAGATATATGAACATCATGAAAATGAATTATATTATTTTGATTCATACTTGACTTGCTGCACAGAAATATATATTTATAGGCATTTTGCAGACTTAATTGATTTGACTTATAAGTGTGTATGCACAAATTTGATTTCTTGTGTGTTGAATTAGCATCCAAGAATCTGCAATACCACAACTAAGAAAAAATTAAGACTGATTTCTCCATTTTAAAAACTGATTCCACAGATCTTAACACTAAAATTTCCTATCCAAGAACTCCCGGTAAAAAAATCCTGTAATAGATTTCATTATTTTCCATCAGAGCAACACTGGGATTCAGGTCAGAGCTGTGCAGCCCAGCCAGTCCTGGGACCAGAGGCCAGAAAGCATGATCTGGGGACAGGATCAGATCAGACCTCCAGATCTACAATTGGACAGGTAGGGAGGGACAAAGAGGAAGCTTCTGTCTGGGTAAATGGGGTTAGGGTGCATCTCTGGTAATAGATTAATTTGCTGATGGTGGTTTCTACCAGGTGATTTGGTAACTGCCCATGATTTTGTCTGTGAATTCTGCTGAACCAGGCCAAATCTCTTCCAGCTGTAATCTGACAAATTCATATATTATAGGTATTGTCTAATCTGTCATATTTAGGCAATTCAAGCTATTTTTCTTCTTTTTTTCCGATTGGTTGCTATGCAACAGAGTTCTGGCAAAACAGATTATGAGGATTTTATTAACTATCACCAAGACAAGTTAAAAGAAATAAGGGAGGAAAATAGCACACGGCAAAGCTGCAAACTTATTGTGTCCTATGCGATACTGATTTCCACCAAGCTTATGCTTCTTGAAGGCAATCTAGAGCTTTCATCATGGTGGGACAACAACATCCTGAGAGAGGCAATAAATGCAATCCTAATCACTCCATGTTTCATCTTCTGTGGCCATAAGCAGTTTCCATCACCACAGGCTGGCAAAGTGAGATTTGAGGGCCACTCACATTTCAAAATCAACAATTATTCAAACCATGAAAGTGGCCCAACAAATGGCTTATATCCTGGTGGAAGGAGAGGACCTATCAGCTCTACAGCAGCTGGCTCCTGGAGGCACAATCAATTTCATACCTTACAAAGCTAGACAAGAACACAACTGTATAAATTTGAAGCTTATTTTTGCTTCAGTATCTACTTTGTGACCTGCTACCATGTATACTTTGTAAGAAATTCATCTATACTTTTTAGACATCCTATGCCTAGGTAGACCCATTTTATTTCTTTGTCCTTGCCTGCATTTGTTATCACCCAGTCCAAACGATATTGTATAGCAAAATATATGCCTAAAATACGTCTACCTGATGGGGAGAATACATTCATATCTCTCAAGTCAGTGATGAAGCTCCCATTGCTTTCTCTATGTCCTTGATTCTAAAGAAAGTAGAAAAACCAAAGGGTGATGTAGGAAAAAATGGGTCTATCGTCTTCCTAACTTGGATACGTATCACTTTCAACATAATATCTGCATTACAGAATAAAAACTGTGGTTTTTGCTCTCAAACTCGAAGTATATAAATCAAAAAGATACCAATGCTGTATTTTCCCAACAATCTAGTTGCTGGCTGATAGCATATACTTTCCTCATCAGGCACAACTGTAATACCTTCTCACTCTTAATTCAGAGCTGAATTTGAGAGTAAAAGTGGTTCAAAGTAGGAAAAGTTGGGATACATTAGTGCTACCCTCCATGGTTTAAAAGATATGAAAAAGGAGAAAGGCATGAGCTACCTCTCACAGACTGTGATGAAGAAGATCATGGATCATAGTAGCATAGACATCTCTAAATACAGAAAAAGATTTCCAATTTAGAAACAATTTTCATGCTACACACTGCAGCAAGTGTAAATATCTTATCTCATCTATGCTCTCTAGCAATCTGAAATCCCTAAATAATCACTCCTCCTTTTTGCAGCACAAGTCCAATAATTAGGATGTCAAATCAAGAACACAGAATCTGACCGGCACTGTCAGGCTCCTGGAGGAGTCCAAAGAAGAGAAGAAAGTTCCAAAGTCAACTCTTGGATAGTGATGAGAAGTCAGACACTGCAAAACTCACAGGGCTGTAGAAAGGATATTTACAAATTAAGTCTGACTAAGGTCAAGGACACCTGCTAGTCAGAAAAAAAAAAAAAAAAAAAAAAAGTGTAGTTTTTATTATTCGTCAAATATGAGGTTATCTAATGGATGCTCTTTGTTGTGCTTATAAAGTCACACAGTGTTCTCCATTCTGATCATTCGTGCAATATTAACTTAGTTTGTCCTGTTTTCTGCTGCCCCATGACAGATCACAAAAAAATTGCTAATAATTACTTAAATAACATCCATTTTTCGAAGGGTGATAAAAATTTTGTTTACTCTCTGCAACTGCCAAGGTGTTTTAGTTGGATTTGGATAAAAGCTTGTTTGGAACATTAGTGATTCCACTGGGGGAATCCAGCCTGGAAAACTGCTAATTGCATTTTTCCCTCCAAGTCACAAACCACTCCTAGTGCTTTTATGTGGTTTTTCTACTCAGCATTGCCACTTTGGCAATACAGCATTCAAAGACTTTTACCTATATAAATAAATAATAAACTATAGCCTAGATACTGGAGTAATTCCCTTAGTTTTGCACTGATGTAATTATAATTCTAACTCAGTTTCTAAGCTAAAAAAGATAAAACCAGATTAACTGGTTACAATGGGATAAGAGGGGTATGAACTTGCAGTACAGTCTGTGGTAATCAGTCTTCCCTCTCGAGTAACTTTCCTAATTTATTTCCTTCAGGTCCAGTACATATGAATGTACTACCACACATCCAACAGAAAAACATGAGATAGTTCTGTAAAACATTAGGGAAACTTCACTTGTTGAGGTTTTTTTTAGTAACTATGAGTTGATTCCCAAGAGAAGAGTCCTCTTGAACCGAATTTATTTTCTTTATGTTGTGACTCAGAGGCATTCTCTTAAATCCACCACCTAGAAGGAGATCCTTGAGTCTTGTTTGTAACATGCTTCCCACTCCTCAAGTAATTCTTGCAACTCTTTGCAGGAACTTTCTTCAATTTTTCACATTAAAACCTCAAGTACAGACTTCAGAAATGGAGACTGCAGCACATACACTGCTGCCAACTTAAAGTCTGGCCACTTTTAAGTGTTTTGAGTAAGAAAAATGGAGACCTAAAATTACTAGACACTTTTAGAACATTGGCCCTAGTGACTGATTCTCCTTCAACATTCACCAGAGTGCATTACAAATACTTCACCTGAAGTCATTAGTTATACCAGTTTCACTGAAAGAAGTATCAAATCTTCAAGGTCTTGGTCTTAAACTGTTCATGCCAAAAAATTGTATTGAGTTAAAAAAGCTGACACACAATGGAGTTTAAAGAGAAACTCCCCGTCCTTCCTGCTTCAGTTTACTTTAACTAGTGACCATAATGCAAATAAACTAAATAAGAAAAAACAAACATTCTTCCTGACACGCCCCCACCCCCACCCCACCCTGTCAGCCCAAACAACTGTTGTGTTCTCAGGGTTTAGAAGGAAAAGGAATATATGTTATTAGCCCAGCTAACACAGCTGTAGAGACACAGGCAGGCTTTTGGACACACAAGCTGTTTGTTCATTACGAAAGATGGAAAGTCTGTGTTAATTCCCTTCCACCATCAAGGGGATGTGAATCCCCTGTGTTAATAACTTGCCACTATTAGATCCTTTCTCTGCTTAACTGCAGAGTGGGTGTTCAGCTGCCAAATCTGGCATCTAAAGGGGAAATTTAGGGGGAATTCTGGAGTGCAAAGAGAATCTGCAGGAGAGGAAGGATACAGAAGTCTTCACTTTGGACCAGGATATTTGATTATAAATTAGTGCATTATCAAAAGTGGGTGAGTTGATTTAAACCAGATGAGGAATGCAGTGATCATCTCAGGAGGGGAGTGGTACCATGACAGCCAGCCTATTGTTTAATATACCCATAACATCTTAAAATTCAAGTTTCAAAGTACACACTGGTGAGATTCAAACCATGAAGAACCGTGCAGACTGTCTTTACCTAACCTAGCTTTGCCTTAGCTGTGGCTCCTGGGAAAGCATCCCAGTTCTCATGGCTATGGTTTCATCCTAACCCCCTGGGAAGACTAGGTGGAGGCAGTCATTATTCCACCCCCAGCATCCCTGCCTGGCCTTACAACACATCAGCACACTGCCAGGACATCAGCATCCTAGGACAACCCACAAAGTAGGCATGCTGAAGAGCTCACGCAAGACTGCTGTTACAGATCTTCCCAGGGTCCTTCAAGCATATGGACATTAAAATTGTCATATTGGCCAGGCGCAGAACAAAAGCAGGTTTTGTTCAGGGTGAGTGAGATTTGAGCCCCAGAGTTCAATCTGGTGATGTTGTGACTCTTTCTAGCTTTCTAAATCGTAAGGGATGATGAACCTTTAGCTAATGAACTCACCAGTGACTGGATGAATTTTCAGGTAGTTAAATGGTTTAACTTGTCACCAATTAGCAACTGCATCAGTGACCAAGATTCCTAACTGTGTTCTTCAAATAGCTGCATACTAGGGGATGAAAACACATGGCATTTTTTAATACATTACACATCTGGAAATTCAAAGTTAAACTCATTTGGAGACTCTAAACTGAAAAATAAACAAAATCTAATCAACTGTAGCTTCATGTAGCCTTGGAAACAGCTATGGGCTGAAAGCAGCTGTGCTTTATTTTCAATGCCTTCTGATATGCTACAGTAAGTCATATCTCAGTTACAAGGAAGTTACTCTGTTATATCAGTCAGGGTAATCTTCTATACTAAGTGTTCATTGAATCATTTGTGATGCATCCAAGAGCTGCTGATATGAGAAATACCACACTCTCAGCATCAAACTCAACTAATGGCAGTGTCCTGCAAATGCTTGCAGAGCAATTGGTGGGTCACCTGCCATTCTGACCTCAGCATGCTTGCAGGCTCGGAAGACTTCACTGGGTACTATCTGCAGATCAGTGTTGCAGCCCATCTCCTACAGGCATATATCCTAACACACCTCACAAGCCCTTATCATATAACAGTGGTGTGCTAACATAC
>JAAGNO010000507.1:0-28569 GCA_033439905.1 Ceryle rudis | reverse complement strand
AATTTTATTAATATTAATTTATTAATATTAATTTTATGCTGAAATAGTATTGAAACTCTCTGTGATGCATCTTGCAATTGCTTTTAAGCACCTTGTCCCATTTAAAGCCTGATCTAAGGCTGAGCAAAGTAAGTCTTCTTCAAGTAGAGAGATGAGATCCAAAAGGCAAAGAGGGATTTTCCCAGGGAAACAGTAAGAACCAACTGCAGCAATGGATCAAAATATTTTTCCATTTTTGCCCTTCGAGATTTTGAAAGCAGTGAATTAAACAGCCCATGCTGTGGAACAGGGCCTACAGACCTCACAAAAACACCTGAACATTAGCACTTCACCATTTATCACTCACTGAGTAGGCTATGGAGGTTATCCCAGTTTACTGAGGCCTCAGGAAGGGGTCTCTGGCACACTTGGTCTCTACCCAGGACTGTGTTTATGTAGTAATTATAGCCATGACAGCTAATTGAGTTTTTCCAATCAATCACTCTGGAAGTTTTGTTTGTTTTCCTGTTCTAGGGAACAGGAAGGTTTTACCCTTTTCTAAACAGTGAGAAAGAAATGAAGGATATTTTTCAGGCACAAGTTGAAAAATATTATTTAAGAAGGGTTCAATTACCGAAAATCCTACTTACTTTGAGAGTCTGTCTGTAATGACACTGAGTTTTATCTGCTCTTTATAGTAGATAATCAGAATAATTTCATAACAGAAGTCAGTGCCCCTTCGGTTGATACAGAAAGGTAAAATAGATGGTACAAAGTCACTCCACAAGCTGGAAATAATTGTCAGGTTGCTTGAGAACTGCTCTCTAATGATTACTATACCATACAAGCTCAGGCAAGAACCATGCAGCTGATTACAGCCAGGAGTATCCACATGTGCTTGCCACAATGGGCAATGAATTTTCCTGTTCAGAGAAATCACACTAACAAGGACAGGAGTCCCTGAGACAAGGAGCTGTTGTTTGCCCTTCCTTTGTGCCTTTGTCAGGTTGATTAGTAACTCTGATGGCCAACTAAAGGAAAGCTGTCATAAGGCAGGGGCATTCTCCAAGCCTACACATACCCAACACAGCATGTTAGTCACTATTATGGGTTACTGGTCTATGGGACAAGGGAAATACTTCATCACATTGCTTCACCCAGTAGACACACACTTGTCTTTTCATGTAAACACCAGCACAATGTCAAGATTTCTGTTGTTACAGTCTACACTCATTTTTCTTATATTTGTCTGTCCGGTAAATTTCTTACTACATGAAACTAGGGTTTTGAAAACATTTCCTGTCTACCTTTATGACTCACTAAGAAATAAAAAGGCACAGTACATCCAAAAATGCTGCATGCCACTGCTCGGTGTACAATAGACTTGCTCTGGGTTTGGTAAATACCTGTCAGGAACTTACGCTTATGCAGCTTCTCCTACCTCAGGGTCGGGGAATGGACTAAACTTCCTGATTTTGTCTGGGATAGAGTTAATTTTCTTCCTAGTAGCTGCTAAAGTGTTTTCAATTTAGTACAAGAACAATGTTGATAACAAACTGAATTTTTAGTTGTTGCTAAGTGGTACTTATCCTAAGTCAAGAACTTTTCAGTTTCCGGTGAGGAGGTTGCACAAGAAACCAGAAGGGAACATGGCCAGGACAGCTGACACAAACTAGCCAAGGGGATACTCCATACCACAGAACATCATGCTCAGTGTATGAACTGGGGAGAGTCAGCTGGCAAGGGCTGATCACTGCTTAGGAAGTGGCTGGGCATTGGTCAGTGCATGGTTTTGAACAATTGCTTTGTTCACCATTTGTCTTTCTTGGTTTTATTTCTCTCCCTTTTTGTTATCTCCCTTTTCTTCATCATCATCATTATTGTCATTGTTATTATTATTATTTCAATTATTAAACTCTTCTTATAACAACCCATGAGTTTTACTTTTTTTCTCATTCTCCTCCTCATCCCACTGGGGCAAGGGTGGAGGAGTGAGAGAGCAACTGTGTAGAGATGAAACCACAACAATCACCTGGTTTCCACTTTTTCCATTAACAGCTCCCTGAATAAATAGGCATGGGAGTGTACCTTCTGTATTAAGGCCCTTTGACAGCAATGTTGTCTAAACTTTCACAGGCCACATAAAAAAACATTTATGCTCCCATTTGCCAAGATATCTTGATCCAGAGCTATAAATCATCTGTACAAGATATCCTATCCCTTCCTTACTTCCTTCCCGCCTTACTGTAAACTTTATTTCACATAAAACTGTGTATACAGATGATCCAAAGGCTTATCATAAAAAAACCTACAACCTGCAAATGACCCCCTTATCGAAGAAAAAATTTGCAGCCATCATGTTAACTACAACCACTTTGGTGTTCACCTTGCCATTCATAATCAAATGTGAAAAGTTCTGCACCTTGTGGGAAAGCTGACTGCTCCAGTACATGGTTCAAAGAAGAAAAGTCCCTAGTGGTCATTGGATTTACAAAGAGGTAGGTCTCTGACAGATAAATAGCAAACACTGTAGGCTCATGTTCCCAACCTCACACTTCTTTTGAGGGTGAGGAATTCTTTCAACAACTCCAGTTATCCAACCTCTCTGCTTGAAAAGAAGAAGCTGGGAGGTCACAAAACCAGCTCTGCTTCCTTCTAGTCCTGGAGAAAAACATTTTTTCCCCTACATGTATAAATAAAATGCAGTGTCCTACTGGTGAGTCTAACAACTGAGCTGTAACTGAATTGTAAAATGGAACTGTGGGAAAGTAGAGAACCTAGAAAATTAGATAACAAAATATAATAACACACACTGTATTGAATATGCTGCTGTTTCCTAAATGGTCTAACAGCAAGTATTATCTGACATTGGCTCTATGAAGATCTGACTGATACCAGCTTCACCTGTTAGTATCATTGAGCAAGATTTCTGTATATTTCCCACACAAAATCAGAGGTGAAAACCAGGATTTGATAAATTACAAAAAAAAAGAAATGTTGCATGTTTACCTTGTTCCTGGCAGGACATGATGCTTATCCCTGGCAAAGGAACAGCAGACTGCCAGTGACCTCCTCAATCCCTCTTAAACTATCAAATTTGGGCTAAACTGAAATTTGAATTATACCCAAGACCTATGCTCATTTTCTTCACTGAAGATATCTTCAGCTACTGTATTTGCGAAAGGCTGGATACCGAGTCCTACTCCTTCTTTGGGAACTGGTCAGAGGCTTCTTTACTACAGTTCACCAGAATTATTTGGATTTAAAACCTATATTAAAAAATCCTTTGCTTTCTGGTGTGTTAAATATCTCTCTTGTATTTCAGTGAAGCAAATGTTGGCTTCCCAGGACATTAAACATCAAAAAAAAAACCCCAAAAATTCTATAAGTAAGACAGATTGCTAACGGGTTTGGATCACTTTTGGTCCAGTGATTAAAAACATAAATTCAGTACTGCACTGATGATGATTCCATCACTCTTTTTGCCAAAATCTCTATTTAATGTGAACTTTTCTCTGCATGTGCTGCACATCTACCACTGAGATGCAAACAGAAAAAGTGGAGACATGAGAGTGACTGAAACAAAATCCAAGACCTCAGCTGTGCTCAGATCCAAACTCTTGCTTCAATCTATTAATAACACAGAAAATACAAGTTACTTGAAATGTGCACAGAGTTTATATTTAATCCTTTTTTCCCTAATCCTCACTGAGCACAATAATAAGGGTGATCCTCTGTAGGCAAGCAGTGAGCAGAGTCTTTGATGGCAAATGAGTTATAAATCAACAGCAAGTCAGAGATGTTAAGGTTGTATCCTCCCTAGGATAAAAAGATATATTTTAAACTGAAATTAGCTATCACAGTGCTTAACCCTAATGAAGACAAAGTAGTTGATAGCTTTCACAGGGGTTAGTGGGTCAAAGTAAACCCTGAGGCTGCCCTAGGCTTTAATCAGATCTGCCACCACCTATCAGAACTAAACTTAACTTCCCTAAGATTTTACCTTGTCTTAGCAAACTAAGTCCTCTGTCTTGCTTTAAAAATATCCTGTTTTCCCCTAGTGAAAATGAAGTCTTAGGGGGAGAATTATAGGAGGTGTGTTGACAGTTCAAGTAGAGGGTACCTCCTCTATGCATATCCTCAGGTATGGCAAACATCTTCTGGTTATTTGTTTGGTTTTTTTCAGATGCTACTCTTTTCTTCCATAACCCCTTTACACAAGCATAAAATTCTGGAATAACTTAATAAAAACTCTAGTAAAATATGCTGTTTGTTTTGGTAGGGAAAATACCCCCAAGGAATAACATTCAAAACATACATATTTACAAGGAAAGTTTCAGGCCTCTGAAAGATTCGTGTCTGAAAGAGGGTAAAAGAAGAGGGGCCAAATCAGCTATCTCTGGTTTCCTTCAGTATTTGTTGAGCTGCCCTTGTCCACCTGCATTTTCTTTTTTCCAAATCGATTCACTATGTGACTGAGTCAGGAATTGAGGGAAGCAATGCATTAACTCTGAGACATCTGTCTGCTCCTGATTGCTCCAACTCAGCAATGCAAACCCAAGTTTTGATAGGAATATTGATATTAATTACATTCCAGGACAGAGCTGAAACTTAAAAGTGACATGGCATGCCAGTCCTAACCTGGTCTAAATAAGCTTCAGTGTCAACTAACAAATTCAGATGGGAAGGAAGGCTGGTCTTTGAGTGATTATAACCTAGTGTAAAGACTGAACAGCACCTTACTTAGGACAATAACTGGATTTTGATTGCACCTTGAATTGTTTTTTCATTTAGCAGTAAGAAAGTCACATAGATCCACAGCTAGTTTGAAAATTAGCATCTTGCTTTCGCAGCACTCTAGGGTTAGTCAGTAAGATATGAGTGAAGACTGGGTGATTTAATCAGTCAGGAATCAGGGGAAGTACAGTATTGACTCTGGAATCTCCATCGGCTCTTGGGTGGTTGCATCTCTGAAGTTTTTTAGGGTTCACATTTGCTAAGGCACAATTAATTTCTACTGATTCCCAGAACTGAAAATTGTAGGCCACATATAGAGGAGCTATTTCTGTTTCAAAGAGCAGAGAGGCAAAGGCCTTTCCAGAGGGAGCGCTGCAAATTTAACATTCACTGCTTGTAAAAGTCACTGTGCACCAATCTTCACCTTGTTCCATGAGTAAAGTACAGCACCGCTGGACCTCTAACTTGGATGTTAGCACTGAACAAGTGCAGACCTTCTCTTTCGTTTTAGGACAACTCAAGTGCAGCACTGGGTCACAAAGGAAAAGCTGATTGTTGCAAGCTTGGATCTTCAGAACCCAAGAATATTGCAGACTGATAAGAGAAAATTCACATGGACCTGACCAGGGATTTTGATGCATCTTGTGTCCATGTTCAGGCCAAAAGATCTCCCCTATCCCACAAGGAAAAGAAAAAGTCTGCATGCAGATGGAGTGCACAAGACCAAGCAGATGCCTCTAGAGCTGAGGCACATTAACGCTCATCAGGCTGTTTATCATCCATTATAACCATTCCTGGAAAACAGAGAAAAAGGTGTGTCTCTGGCCAATGAAAGCACTTTCATCTTTGGGCAGTACTACCCTTGCTGTGACAGTGGTCTGTATTTTTGGTTAGGTATGTGATCATCTCTTTGGCTTTGAGTAAATTCATATTCACTTTGAACCTTACAAACACTGGCTACCCCTCATCCTGCTCTCAAGGAGAAGACCTTTCCCAGGAGTCTTTCCTGAGCCTTGCATTCTCTTCTACCCACTCTGTTTTCAGTACACTACAAAAAGCTTCATTATGTGAAGCTCAGACCACTTTGGAAAGCAGAGCTCTGTTGGTGGCCTGTGCCAGTGAACATGACTGGAAAAGAAATGTATCTGAATGATCTTCAGAAAGCAAGTTTGTCTTTACCTAACCCTTTCTTAAAAAGAAAAACCCTCCTCTCCCTAAGGTGGTGGGGAAATCACACTCCGGAAGCCTGGGCTGCGCAGGCCTAGAACAGAGAGAAGAAACAGCTACTGGCTTTTCTGTTTTCTTAGAGCAGCTGTTCCAGCTGTAGCTGTAGTTGCTCTTTCTGCTGCTGCTTTTGTCCTTTCAGTCAATCTATACTCTCTCTGTGCTCTCTGCCTGCATACCCCATGGTACATAACCCAGGAGTTTATACTATCAACCCAACACACAAATGGTACTATTCATTCAGGGAGTTGGGGTTCTGGCCTCACTGGAAACACAAAGAGTGGTTAAGCACAACAAAAAGAACAATTTTCCTGGAAAAGATGTATTTCACTGAGAATGGCAACACTCTCCTTCTCACTCCTAGAGAGATAACATCCCTTCTTCTTTTATATTTTCTTGGTTTATCTCTTTTATTTGCAGGCTTGCTATGAGTACCCAATGCTCCTCATTTCATCATTAGGTTCTCATGGCAGTACCGCAGTTCACATTTGCTCTTCCAGAAACTATTGTTCAAAATGTGTATTCTGGAGCTTCCTGTGCTCCAACATCACTTCAGGAACTATCAATGCATGCTATTAGGTAAAGGTGGCAGTACCTGAAAGAAATTTTTGATTCACTAGCACTACATCATAAGTACCATAAGACCGTCCAACATAGGAACTATGACAACTCTGCAGCACAGCCGGCTAGATCTTACATTCCTTTATGCAGCAGTAAGTATAAATTTTCATTAATGATTGAAGGCTTCATAAGCTTCATTCATCAGTTAGCTTACTGATCACATCACTTCACAGCTGGAAAAAAATCCAGTTCTTTGTCTAATCAAAATCTCTTTCTACCATGTCATTGTTGACACTCAAGTACTATATTAACCTAGACATCATAGGAAGAAAAAATGTTATGATCCATAACTATATGATTAAGTCTAACCCATAAACACCGATGTTAATGACTACCAGGATGCCACATTGTTGTTTGAAGTCCAATGGCTAAAACTTTGTTTTTCCCTTACAGAAACAAAAAACCACTCTTAATTTCCTGGAATAACATGGAATAAATTCCTGTTCCATCCAACACAATTTGAGCATTTTAGAATCCTCAGTTACAAGCTCTCTTTCTTGGAAAATGTGATGTTCATATGGCTGTGCTTAATAAGGAGGAATTAATTTTCCTCCTCATTGACTGTTCTGAATCTTTGCAATTCCAGAGAGACAATCTGAGTGCTTTATATTCTCTCCCTAAAATTGTGCAACATAATTATTCCTACCAAGTGCTCTGATATTCCTTAAAATGCTTGTGGCTATTTTGTCACGGGTTGTGTACATAATAATGCAGAGTAAAACTCTTTTCTAGATACATGCACGGAAAGAATGAGGCCTTTCTAAATTAATAATTAATACAAAATAGTTCAAAGAAAATAACAATATCTGAGGCCAGTATTCTAGATATTTCTGAGCCAAGGAAAAGTTATAAGATGTCAATGTAGTATTAAAAATAGAATCAGAAATAAACTAGGCTAATCATGCATACCTAAGTGAGATCCCTCTGAAGCCTTATCTAAATGAATTAAGACATGGTTACAGAGGAAGTACAAATGCAACTTGCTATGCCTCCTCAATCTAGACAGTTTGTCCACTTCTGGCTTCTCACATTTTCCTACACAAGGATCCAAAAAAGGCTTTGCAAGAGTGAAGGAGTTCACCATATGTAATCTATTATAGCTATGACACAATATTGTCTCCTATTTGCAGTGCAGCAATTCCTGCCAAGGCAATTAGTACATACCCCCAGGACTTCAGTGGGGGTGTGAGGGTTATCAACAGGTGTGAAACCATTCCTGGGTGTCAGCATGGAAGACTTCTTTCTGAGTTGGCACTTATACATATGTGATTTTAATTTCAGCCAAGATACATAGTACTCAAGTGTGAGTAATCTCCAGCTGACCACTAGCAAATTGTCAAACAGGTGAATATAGGGAGAAAACGGCATTCATTGTCCAGTAGGCATTTTGTAGGAAAACCGGTGTTTCCAGAGCTACACATCTAGGAGTGACAGGTGCTGTACAGCAAAGGCAGACCCTGGTGAGACTATTAAGACAAGGAGCGAGCAGTTCTCCTGTGCTGCATTCATTCCAAGTACACACACTCGTCCTTTTATTTCAGGCATAGACTGCGCTCATCTCTCACAAAATAATGAAAATTATTTTCTTACTGGTCAAAGTAGACTGGGAGCAAATACTTTTGTCTATGATATGTATTTCACATTATAATGTCTCTGTGGTGTAGACTTTCTCTATTGGTTTAGTAAACTCTTTTCTTCTACAGAAAGAAAATATTAATCATTACATTTTGTCATAACATGACTGTCTATTTGAAGTTCTTTACATGCCAGGAAAAAGAAAAATGTCCTAAATTAAACAAAATTATTAAGAAGAGTTAATGCTTTTTTTTTTAAAAGCCATCAAAGGACCAGAAATAACTTTGTGCTATATTCTTTTCTTCTGCTGTGCCATGTGAAGTGTTCATAGACTATCCAATACATGTAGGTGCCATTCTAATGATCCTCTGCTAAGCTGTGAATTTATGTTGTTTCTTCATTTCTCAGGAGGCATTATATTCAAAAACATCTGGAAAGTCTCAGTGCAGTCCACCTGTGACTCCTGACTGTCCCATGCCTGCTGTGTTCAGACAACACGCCAGAGAGCAAGAGTTCTGCACATCGAATCCCTACCATACGGGGTTAATTTGAAAAATGTCTCATAAGTTGATCAAAAGCTGAAAACCATTAAGAGCAATTTGTTCTTTTCAACAGAAATAAGCTTATGAGCATTTTCACTTTGATGGTTTCCATTAGCCAGAAAACATGGTTCTGCAGCAAGTCCCTCTACTAATGCAGTCCTTTTATATACGGGGCCTCAGTTAGACAATAGAGCAGAATCTGGTTGGTTTCCCAGCTCTGGAACATGAAATGATTGAAAAGAGAGAGTCGACACAATGTATACCATTATTCATAAAAACAAATGCCCCATTGGCAGTACAGGGAAAGGAACGCCATGTGTGTATTAACAGTGTGGATGTGGGAATGGGGGAAGACAGACATGAACTACGCTGCCCATGATCGAAGCTGGTCAGATGTAAACCAAACCCAGTCTGGAAGCTTTATAGCCAACTTCTTGCAGAGTCTGTGCCCTGGATAATGTATCCTGCCTCTCAGCAAGGCTTATTACCTGACACGCAGCTCCCACCACACAACTCTCACATCAGAGCCCTTAGCACCTGGAGCTCCAGTGCAGGAGTTCAGGTCTGCCTTTAGATAGAGCCACTGTCTGCAAGCAAGAGAAGGAAAAATAGATGTGATTATACCTTTTTTTTTTCAGATCTTTAAGATGTGTACTTATCAAGGAGCAGGAATGTGGTAGACACTGCTGAGAACAGACACTTTTTTTTTGCAAGCATCAAAATCACCTTTATAAAAATATACATCTTTGTCTTTTTTTCTCATTTCTTGGACTGGAAGTAATTCCAGAGTCTCTCTGCACAGAGTGGAAGAACTTCTTTTCATTCCCAAGCTAAATGGATGCATGGGTCATTTATATCCCATTCCTTTTACAGGCTATTTTAATTCTTGTGGGTTTGGGTTTAGTTGATCCAGCTTGCAAATTCCTGCCAATACCTAATTCAAGAATGGAGATTCTTCCTGCCCTATTGACAACACAAATAAAGAACTAAAAGATAGATCCTACCATAAAGTTTTAATGGATTTAGTCTAAAGGCAGATGATGGACATGGACAGTCCATCAGGTTGTGTGATAGCCACCATCAGTCTACTCATGACTGCATTTTCGTAAGACCAGGTCTGAGTAAGAACTTGAAACAGGGAAAAGAATCAGTTATGTGAGTATTTGGAAACATCTCATCCAGGGGCAAAAAAAGCCATGAAACAGCAATGCATATCTGTATTTGAAAAAAAAATTATCTGGATTGGCTGAGTGAATACCCTGGATTTGCTGGACACAAAATCTTTCTCAGGAAAAGACATTGTACAAAATGAGAGGTGGCATAGAAGCTTCAAAGTAAAAGTCTCAAGGAGAGAGGAGTCAGAGGGAGGAGACTGCAATTGCCTATGATAATATAGGGCCAAAGATGGGAACATAAGGAAGGAAATGCAGAGCTTTAAAAGTCCAAAAAGTACTCTGTGACTTCATCACAGAGCAGATACCCCCTCTACATCTTACCAGGCCTGAGCTGGTGATCCACTAGGATTCATAGAAAAACATAATTTACTAAATCAATGGCAATGCTTTTGGTTGTGTATATGTTTCTTGGGAGGTCTCACTGCAGACACAAGCTAGGCTCAACCCTATTTGACTTATGAAGCCTGACACGAGTCAATCCTGCATGAAATGTCTGCAAAACATATTATTTCTTTTGTCCGGCTCTGAGTTATTTTGTCTCTCTGTTACTGGTGTTTGTTTCAAAACAAAGCGATTTATCTAAGTGACAGTTGTGACTATAGTCTGATCTTCCCATTATATTTAGTAGTGAAATTTCCTCCTGCTGTATAAATCAATTAATTATTTAGAGAATATATCACTTTGAACTGACAGCATTTAACTATCAGAAGCATAATAGACAGCCCACAGACACTCAGAATAGTCCTTAACCTGCATGTCTGTCTAATGGGAAAGAGTAAAATCACACCATTTCTTTCAAATGTATTGGTCTGAATGGAAATCGTCATCCTTTCTTTAACTAGATGGAGAGTCAAAGTGTGCACTGCCCATGAAACATGCATACATGCTTCTGAGAATGGGCAAAGGAAAAAAATTCTTTCTGCCAGGGATTCCAGGCCTTTGGAGAAAGTAGCTCAAATATGACTGAAGATGTTGCAAAATCTTTAAACAGTGGCCCACAAAACATATAATGTACCCTCTACTTGCATGCACTATAGCAATTAATGCCAATAAGTACAAAGTAATTGTTAACATCTGTTAAGCAAGAACAGTAAAGCTGTGTTTGTTCGCCTGCATATTCAGAGGATAAAGCTGTACTTCAGCATCAAACACCCTGGGAGAACATAACAGGAGAAGAACATTGGACTCAAAAAACAAAACAAAATTTTTCACTAGTGCAAGTATAAAAAAGGCCTTTAAATCTTCTCAGTTACATACATGCCTCGCTGAAATGGCAGGTCAGAAAACAAAAACAAACAAACAAACAACCTTAGAAAAAAATTGTCTTTATCGGTGAATAAGGGATTATTGGTTTCAGATTACTGCCTACCAGACCATGTAGTTACCAAGACTCACTAAGTTGTTCTGCAATGACCCATTGCTCATTTTCCACAATGGTGAATTTCATAAGCATGATGTTCATTGATGTAACCACCTAAGCAATGTCACTTCTCCAATCTATAGGGATGATGCTGGGCACCTTCAAACAGCACAACAGCTGCCAACTACCACACACTGTACCTACTCTCTGCTTAGGTGAATGGCAGAGTAGTACAAGCAACAAGGCCCTAGGACTAGAGAAGGACTAGAGGTTTTCCTTAAATCTATGCTTTGTAAGGTATGTTCCACCCTGTTTGGAAAAGAAGAGCTCCAAGAGGTATTCTTAAAATAAGGAGAAGGTGGTTGTGGGGTTTGTTAGCATCATTTCCAAAATGAATCCACACTGAGAGAGAGCAAAGAAACTTGTGTACAGAGACAACAGGCAGTGGTGCACTGCAGAGGCACTACAGGTTTTTCAACCTGTGTTTGCTTCACAGTATCATATCAACATCCAGATCTTCCAGTTGAATCCTCCTCAGTTTCTAAAGAGCAGTTCAGCAATCCCTGCTAAATGAATTATTTTTTTCTTCCTCACAGCAGGCAAAAGCATCTCTACCAAACCATTCGTCATGTTTGTAGAACTACATCAGGATTAATTTCTGGACATTTTATCAGGTTGTCTGAGCCAAAATATTATTGCTAACCCCACTTCTAAAACACCTCTACAATGTAGATGTGTATGGGATGGGACTGAGTCTGTTTTGAAGCGCTTTGGTGTTTTAGAACACAGGCGCAAACAATAGTACGACCTGAATTTTTCTCTGTACTAGTATTTGCTTGGTTTAAGCATCACAGGAGTTAGAATCCCTGCACTGGCTGTCTATTTCCAGGGAGATGCTGTAATACCTGTTCAAAGATACATACAACATCCCTACCTAATGACTGTGCAGGTTCCCAGAACTGTGGTTCCCAGCCTCCATCAGGTCTTCACTACCAGCTATGAGCTTCTGTTGTGCCCTTCCCACATCTAAGCCCTGACAATTGTTTGCTGTTATATTTCATTTACTTAATTATTGCAAGTGTTAAACCAGGTGACCAAAATGTAGTAAGGGGCACTCAGTTCTAAGGCTTGAGTGTGAAACTAGAAAATTATACTTACACTCACTATGGCCCAAAATGCTAGTTAAAAAGTTGACTTTTCTTCCCTTCATGACCTCATTCTGGAGTTTGCTTTCAGAAAGAAGCAGCCTGAACCCAAGTGCCACAAGTACCACTGTAAAAGAAAAAACAGTCATAGCATACACTGACTGACATTCTAAAACTCCTCATTTATTAGGAGCTTTAATAAGGCTCATTTCTTCAATACAAAATGAAAACATAGCCAGCTGCATTAGATTCTTGGCCTGGTTGTGAACCTAAATAGGGTCAGCCATTGGTCAGCCAGTGCAATGCAAACTTTCTACATTCTGGTGGCACCTCAAGTTTCATGGAATGTCTCTTCTCTTTTTCTCTACCGCTCCCTGACCCACACAACTGGCCATACACCGAATCTGGCTATCCCACCAGAAACTTTCAGCATGAATGAAAGTCTGTTAGGACCTAAACTAACAAAATAATCTAGATGGCACTTGTAACTGAAGACAGATAGGACAGACAAGTCCATGGAGTGAGAGTGCTTCTATGAACCCTTGGTGTTACATATATCTAGGAATATATGAAAAATGCATTCTTTGAACTACTGAAGCAGACACATAACATTACAATGCTCCATGCTGGTTTGTGTACAGTGAGGACAAGCTTTACCATATTGTGCAGTCTAATGGGAACTGAACATGGCAGGATGATGTGAAGCATCAAACATCAAGGAGAAGTCTAGTGATGGGTATGAACTAAAGCCAATACCCAGAATGTTCTTGCATCCACTGCACATGCGAAGAAGCTTTTACAGCTGAGCTCTTTTGATACAAAGGATAAGCAGAGATTATCTAGTGTGGCTTTCTCAATCTGTGTGGTTGGCCTCCCAGGGAAAAGCTCTGATCTCTTCCAAGTACAGCACGTGTGTGTAACTCTGGGGCAAATGAGAAATGGAATGTGTCTCATTTATTTGTTTAGTGCTCTGCAAAGGCCCAGCACCCTGCGCTAGCTACTCAGTGATGAATGCTTATTGTTCAAAGGGCTGCTTCTCGCTAGGACTAATCTCAGCCCTGGAGAAGTCGATGGGAATCTTCCCTTTGACTTGAGGGTGCTTTGGATAGAGCCCTGATCTTCCACACTTCATGTTCCCATTGAACTCAGTGGGGTGTCTGGATGTGCAAGGAAAGAACCACTGGTCCTTCAATTACCCAAAGTCAATATTAACCAGCAAAGTAAATATAAGCAATGAGCTCTCCCACACATAGCAATTAAATAAGCTTCCTCTATTCTCTGCCGCTTTTTACATTAAAGGATCTACATTGTTTTGCTTTAGCTTTAATGATTGTAGCTGGGAAACAGGTTTAGAAGAGGGCACCGCAATCCCATGTTACCAACAGGGTGTTAGAGTGTGTTTTTTAAATATATTAATAGCAACACAGAGCTTAATAAGCAGGTTTTGCATTGTTTCCGCTCAGGTACAATACACAGCTTTCATTCATCCTCTTCATATGTTAAAAAGCTGGTTTAATCATACAAGATAACTCATCTTTTTCTGCCATCTAGTGACAAAAACTGCAGTTTAGCAAGTTTATGAACCTTTTATCCATGTCATTTATTTCATTCGGTCACACACAGGCAATAGTATACAGCTATCGACATGTGTTTTCCTGGTTGTTCCACAGCACTTCATGTGACCTGAATGGGGAAGAGGGCAGAGAGCTTGTGTTTTTCTCTTTTATGTATCATCATTTTCATATTTGTTTTTTCCCTTTCTTGCTCTACATAATGACTAGTTCAGTCTTGCAATGGAAAAGAAGACCCCCTAGAAGAGGAATCTTGCCACGTGTTTTCAAAGAAACCCGCTTAGCACATCATCTGTGGAGACTGTCTCTCTGCAGGAGGACCAGAAAAACCTTTCCTCCAGCTTTCACAGGTTACACACAAGCACACACAATGCTATCTTCCAGTGATAGTATTAAGATAATCAGTGGTCACCAGCCTCAAGAACTTAAATAGTTGCTATATCTAACCCAAAGACTGTGTATCTTTCTTTCCTTCTGCTGAAATTGAAGACACACTTCACCAATGTCATTAAAAATATTAATATGCTTAAAATGTAAGCATACATTTAAAATGTTTTGGCCAAGCAAGCCATTCATCTGCTATTCAAGAAAAAAACTTTGTTGTAGGGCCATGATATGAAAGGACCATTTTTCTAATCCTTACCTAGACATCACCTTATCCTAATATATCAAATAACTTCCTGGCTCCTTTTATGTAGACACCAGGACAGAGACATGATGGTGGTGAAACACTGGAACAGGTTTCCCAGAGAGGTGGTAGATGCCCCATCCCTGGAAATATTCAAGGTCAGGTTGGAGGGAGCTCTGAGCAACCTGATCTAGTTGAAGATGTCCCTGCTCACTGCAGGGCTTGGATTAGATGACCTTTGAAGGTCCCTTCCAGCCCAAACTATTCTACGATTCTATTTTATGACTCTAAGTTTATAGGGCTGACTCTCTGAGGACTTCACACGAAAGATATTCTGGTTAAAGATGCTTTTTTTTGCAGGTGCAACAAAAAATAAAGGTGCTTATATGGAATGGAGTGAAACATCCCTCAGTTCGTAGAACAGGTGTTTAAAATAGCTATTTCTTTTTCTGTTTCCATTAAAAACCATACACTTTAAAATTATTTAGAGTCTAAGTACAATCTTGAAGCCATCTTGTGGTATGAATCTCTCTAGTCTTTTTTCTAAACTATACCTTAATTAACCAGATTTGATTCCTAGAAAAATATAGGTATTGTTAAATCACTATGTAAATCCAGAGGCTAAATTTAATTCCTCAACCACATCCACACACAGTCGTTCTGTGCGTGTGTTGACCTACTTAAAGACAGTGTGATCAAGTGTTTGCCTGGCTCAGTAACTCCTGCATCAAAGCCCTAGAGAGGAAGTGCTGTGACGACAGCAAAGCAAAATGCATGTGTCAGTTGTAATTACATTACTATTTATTTATTCAGTGTAGACACTTGTACTTTTAGAAATAGATTGAAACAACTGGGTGATTTTAAACAAGCTATAGAAGAGACATGCTTATAGCCATGAGCTTGCACAAAGTAAGGACATAGATGGGCTTGTAGATTTGTCCCAGCTTTTAATAGCATCAAACCTAGGAAGAGTTTAATGTAGTGAATGGGCAGTTTGTCACACAGATAAAAGATGGTTCTAACTCTCTGGAATAAGTTTATTTGGTGAAAATGACCAAGTACAATTACAGGTTTCATTAAAAAGTGGTATTATAATAAAAAAGTCACATTATATTTAACTCAAGACTACCAGCAGCATCACTCTTATGCTCCTAGCTTAGCTCATGAAGTCGTTTGCCTCAGTGACTTGGGTGCAGCTTTTGGAATCCCAAACTTGTGAAATGACCCAAGTCTGCTTACTT
Organism: Ceryle rudis; assembly: GCA_033439905.1. Classification (NCBI taxonomy): domain Eukaryota; kingdom Metazoa; phylum Chordata; class Aves; order Coraciiformes; family Cerylidae; genus Ceryle; species Ceryle rudis. The sequence continues at coordinate 12,771 of JAAGNO010000507.1, read as the reverse complement.
CCAGAAGTGAGCTACAGGATCCCACAGTCACTATGACCAAGACACACATGCACAGACTTGTTGATCAGGTGACATGTGGTACTTGTCCATGTGCCCATCTGTCTCCCTAGCGTAGTTACAAGAATTTAAGCAGTTATTAGTGCATGACAGAGCTGTGTTCTCAAGGAATTGGGAGGACCTTGGTTTTGAGGTCACAGCATGATTTTCAGGCAAGGAAATACTGTCATATTTTGTTTTACAAGGTGTTATATCTGCTTTTCACCTATTTGCCCCTTCTCCCTTCTCATGCCAGATAAGGATACCAATTTACTACAGTCCCAAACAAGCAGTAAATCATTATCCACCACACAGTGACCACGGTGCAGACAGATATAAAGGACATTTCTACTTCTTCTCTTTTGCATGAACACATAATCCAGTTTGCAGTCTAGATGTAAGTTATGGGAATCAGAGATCAGAGTTATGTTCCCAGATCCCACACAGCGATTCTGTGCAGTGCTGAGTTAATGCCTGCCATTCCAGGGAAATATTTCAGGCTTTTGTTCACTAAGGTCCATGAGAGTCTGATGGAAGGAGTTAGCTGCATGCCAAATATTATTAATAACATTAACATATTAAAGACCATCTACTTACTGCCAAGCAAAATAAAATTAAATCATGTTAACATAGTGGGAAAATCTCATTCAATAAAAAAGAACAAAAGCCATGGAATTATTTATTCTAAGGTTTTAGCTAGGGAATATAATTTCATCTCTCAGGCCACATGCGATATCAGAGGTGTTTTCAGTCATTTTCTTCATTCCTTTGTTACCAAGCACCAGACTGATCCACATTCATATTGTCAGCAGGGACTACCAGTGGATTTTCTACTCATCTGGAGCTAGGGTGACTGTGAAACACAAGGTGGGTCTCCAGTTTGTTATATATGTAACTGGCCCTCCCTTGGGAACCAGGAAAGCCCTCTGGGCTGGTAGCCCAGTCTCACAGTGAAAAACCTCCCTTGCAGCAAGACAGCTTCAAAGCCATAAATCTTGGGGAGAGGGAGATGACTGGCCCTGCTATCTGCATAGCCTGCCAACTCAGATGACTGTTGGCTTTGTTTCCCAGGACACAAAAGCAACTCCATCTAGCTACCTACAGCTTGCCATTTTCCACTTTAAAGAACGTCATAAAAATACTCCAGTTGAAAAAACATATGGATTTCTCTCCTTGTGGCCTGTGCATTCCTTGCTACCCTTTTAGAAATACAATGGCTGTGGTTTCTCTGGTTCAGGCAATAAAGCTGCCATGAACATCTCTGCTGTTCTCATAACTGCTCGGGATTGCCAGTGCAAATCTACTTGGTCAACGGTAATAGACCTCATTATTGATCATAGGACTTGAGATTTGCCTTTGTCCACATCATTCATTTGAAACCACATGAAACACTACACAAATCACATAATTAGGTGATGTTTCAGGCTGAGTAGGACCTTCAAATGTGAAGAGTCAGCTCTTACTATGGCCTCAGACCAGGGGAGCTGTAAAGAGACAGATGCCTTTATAATTAGGCAAGCTAAAGCTATTCACATCATAAAAGGATCTAAAGACGAGCAAATGAATATGAGCCAGCAGTGTGCCCAAGTGGCAAAGAAGGCCAACGGTGTCCTGGCCTGTATTAGAAATAGTGTGAGCATCAGAAGTAGGGAGGTCATTGTCCCCCTGTACTCAGCCCTGGTGACACCTCACCTTGAATACTGTGTCCAGTTCTGGGCACCCCAGTACAAGAGAGATGTCAAGGTGCTGGAGCGGGTGCAGAGGAGGGCAATGAAGCTGGTCAAGGGACTGGAGAATAGATCATATGAGGACCATTTGAAGGAGCTGGGTCTGTTTAGTTTGAGGAAGAGGAGGCTGAGGGGAGACCTCATCACTCTCTACAACTACCTGAAAGGACATTCTAGAGAGGTTGGTGCTGGTCTCTTCTCTCGGGTAATTAGCGACAGAGCTAGATGGAATGGCTTCAAGCTGAAACAAGGTAGGTTTAGACTGGATACTAGGAAAAAGTTCTTCATGGAAAGAGTGGTGAGATATTGGAATAGGCTGCTCAGCGAGGTGGTTGAGTCGCCATCCCTGGATGTGTTTAAGCTTAGATGTAGTGTTGGGGGATATGGTCTAGCGGAGAACTTGTAGAGTAGGGTTAATGGCTGGACACGATGATCCCAAGGGTCTTTTCCAACCTAAATGATTCTGTGATTCTGTGAAATATACTGTATTCTGAGTGCAGACTATACAGGAAGCAGCAGAGAGACCCAGAGAAATAAGCCACTGATTTTAATATACATATGAGATGATTTACATATTTAACACCAAAAGTGCAGAGAGCAAATCTGGCTGGTATATGGATGTAAATGCACATACCTTCATTACTGGAGGTGTACACGTTCTCAGGCTTTTGAAAATGGACAGATACTTGTGACTGTGAACATATGAAATGCATAAAAAATATAATGTCATATCTGTGATGCCATTAAAGGTGTGCTGATTTGAACTAATAGAGGGCAAAATGAAAGTAATGTTCCTCGGTGTTTATTAATGGAATGCCATCAAGTATTTCTTGATCCGGAGCATTAAAAGTCATGTGCTAGAAGCAGGGGAAAACTATTACCATTGAGTAATTGCTGCCTGGAAATTGTGATGGTGCCACAGAATGGCTCCAAAATTATCTTCCAGGAATGTGTAGTATCCTTCTATACATAAAATGTAGTTGAATTCAATAGAAGGTCAGTTTGTGGAGCACGTAGGAAAAATTCCTCTCTCTGATAAAAAATAAAAAAAAAAAAAAGAGAGAGAGTTTTAAATTGTGTTTTATTTTAATTTTTAGTCCTAGGCACAAAATTTGCCTTCTCTTTTCCTCTGCTTGCTTAGACAGGTGTTGATCTCATTCACATTACCACTTAGAAAATGTATGTATAGGTGCCATTAACTGCAGCAGTTAGTGCACTATCCCTGAGACTCATGGTGGAAAAAACACTACAGATGAAGAAACAGATGCAGAAATACTATGCAAGGGGATGATTTCATTCCAGAAAGTCAGTGATGATAAAGAAGGAAGCAAATCGTGTTGTGCCTTCCTAAGCTGCTCCTGACTCCTTCATCCAGGGTCATTTAAAGCCACTGTCCTAAGATTAGCAGCATTTTACTGCCAGCCCCAAATTCAAACACTTATATTGACTTTATTTCGGAAGAACCTAATGTTAGCAAGAGGTAGGTACATTCTTAATAGCTGGGAAAAAATTAAAGAATTTCTTGTTCAACTCTATTTACAGTTGTTTGCATTTCATTCTCCCCTATTTAGATGAATCTTTAATAGTTTACTAGTTCATAAAAGGCTACAGACATTTCCTCAGACAGACCTAGTCCTAATGAAAAAGTAAAGAAGATATTTTAAAGCAGCATTGCTGACGTACTCTACTGGTGGTATTACATTTGAAGTGCAAGAGTTCTCATAGGTTTTAGTATGGAAAAGAAGCTGAAATGACCCATATTTCAAATTCCAGTGGTTGCCCAGACAGCAATGATGACAAAATGCCTGCTGCTACTTTTACATTGCAAACCATTTCGCTCCTGTGGTTAATTTAGTCCAGGTAAAAGTTTTGGAGAAATTCTGTGTGTAGAATCCACAAATAGCTAGGTTCTCTAAACAGATTTTACTAAACGATATTAAATATAATATTCAACAGAAATAAAAATGTCATGTCTCAGCAGTAATAAACATCGAAAGAAGGTACAGGGAATACCACATCCTCCTGCACAGGGAGCCAGGAAGAAATCCCCTTGGGAAGGTGCAAATGAATTTACCATGGATGAAAGAAAAAGGATCTAGTGTGAGAGGATACCATTTTCTCAGCCTTAGACTATACATAACACATTTTTACCAGCTGAAAAAGAGTATTGCAAAATAACCATGGTAGAGCTGCAAGTTTGACTGTACCAGATTTGAAAGGCCACACTCATGGAGGCAAGATGGTAGGAAAAAATATTTTCAATGGGAGAAGACTTCAATGAGGACCACTGAAAAGGACCAGGAAATGAAATATCACAAGATGCTCATCTCTGAAATAACACATTTTAGTTATTTCAGGAGTAAGGGGCACAGGAGAAGCACTGGGGCCTCTTTTGGATGGATTTTGTGTGTGGTTTTCTACTGCACATCTCCAACCTCTAAAAGGTTGGTGGCTCACTTACACTACCATTTTCTGTTTATCCTACAAACTGAATTTATGCTGTTAACTTGGGCAGACAGCGAACATTTACTCTTGACGTGATGGAATTACTCAAAGCTGTCATGATTATAAACAAAAACGTTTTAAACATTATTTTCTTCCTAATTATTCAATTGCAGACACATACTCCCAGTTTTACTGTGGTTTCCCTTTGACTGCATTCAATTCTTCATGGGTTTTTCTGTAATACTGTCTTAACAGCCAGATTTCTGGTACCTTCTCTAATACTATTTTCCAGAAGTACTCACCATAATCTCAAGCATGCAGCTATCAGCATTCCCATAGCACTAGCGCCTAGTATGCTTATGATAGTTTTGAAGCTGCACAAGAAAACCACAAAGTCTAGTGCTTAATATGCTAAATCCTTAACCAATTTATATCAGCACAGCCTCATATGATCAGGAAAGCAATATCACTTGATGTTAACAGGCATTCACCCACAGCCCTGGTGAAAAAGTTTAAGCCTGGATGCTGAATTGAAATCATGAATATTTGAATATGCATATTTAAAGCTTAGGATTCCTAATAAATTCACAATCATGACATAACACATTCAGCAGTAGTTTTCCATGTTTTTTAGCAAAATTTACAAAGTGATACATAAATTGAATTATGGCTTTCTGTGGCCATTCCTTCTACCTGGTGACTCCAGAATTTTGTAGTACGCCAAGATATAACTAGTCTTAAAGTAAGTATAGTCTGTTCATCTGTTCATTATAGAACCATATCCTCTGAAAAGGAGAACTAAAAACAACTGTGTGGCTAGTACACCCCTGAGTGCACTGGAGTGTTTGCAAATCTCCAGTTTCACAAACTAGCCCAGGATTTTGAATAAGCTTGATTTGTAAAAGTTCACTGACCTAATCACCCAGAGGGCCAAGGTTGTTCAGGGTCTAAGAAAACAGTGTGTTCTTTAGGTCATATTTCTTCGCTAAATTAGAGAAAGACACTTTTCCTGTTCATTTTACAGACCAGCAGTTTCCCAAAAGATGCTGTGTTCTTGTCTGTTTTGCCACAGCTCTGGTGCAATTCCAGAGGAGTCAATTCTCCTACCCAAGGAGACAGAGACAGTGTCAATGTCAAGAATCGGGATCTTCCAGCAGGAAATTTTCACAGGAAATGATTCAGACATTGTCCTGAATGTTTCAGAAAATTGCAAATAACATTACAAGTTACAAAACAACAGCAATCACGTTAATAAGTTTATCTCTATATGGCATAAGACATCTGCCCAAGGAAGCAGTACTCCACTACAAGACAGGTAATGTAGGTCTTTTAACATCTTCCTTAAGGACCTGGAACTAGCCAAGTCCTAGCCAAACTGTCAAGCTGGGATGGGTGAAAACCAAGAAGAAAAAGAATGCAGAGAAAAAGTACTAATAACAGATGATGAAGAATGAAGAAAAGGAAAGTGGTGTAAAAGCTGAGAGCTCAAAATGGACTGCAGGGGTTCTGGAGGGAGAACAGAAACCAGAAAGAGAACAAAGCAGCCCAGCAGTGACCATAACTCACAGAAAATCTTCATGCCAAGCCAGCTGGAGCTTGTTGGCATACAGGTTGCTCCACCTTCATGCCTCCAAGACAGTGGGCTGTGTCAACCTGCAGCCAAGGTCTCCACATGGGGCCCTGAGATAATGTTGCCAATGTAGCACAGTGGGTAGACAGTTCCAAGTGCCTTTAAATTATAAGAGCCCATCTGAGAAGTTCATTTTAGTATGATGCCCACAAAACATTGTTAGGACAGGACACAAGAGTATAGAGTGCAGGACCTGCTGGGATAGCACTGAAGGACTATGTTAAGTCCTAGGGCTACTGGAGTAAACCTGAGCCATCCTGTCCATAGATCTTGTAAGGAGGAATTTTTGCAAAGATCTACTCCAAGAAAAAAATCTGGAGTTTATCCCAGAGGAAACCAGTTGGCTCACTCCGAAAGAGAAAAGAACATATGCATGGAGAAATAGGGGAAGCTAAGATACTTGACAGCATAGACACCCTGAAAGTAGAAAACCTCTAGCAGTAACCCATGCCTTTGCATTTTAAGATGAGTACCTTATTCAAGTGCCTACTAATCCTTGTTTGCTGAGCATTTAAATAGAGAAGTGGACTAATAATATCCTGCTGTGCTGGAAGGTCTGTGGTTTGTGCCTAAAGATTTCTATTTTAGGAGTTTGATTTTGATTTACTTCTGGAGTGTAAAAACCACACTGAAGATCAAAATCAAGATGCACTAGTTAGTGTCTGGGCCCAAACCTAAGCCTCATGGAGCTCAATTTTTGACAAGGAAAGCAGAGCTCAGTCAGGTAGGGGTTTCCCTAAATATAACAAACACTGGTGCAGAGACAGCTCCTCTGGCTTTGAGCTACTCCAGTCCAGGAAATATTCAGAGGCCAGATTTGACTTGACAGAAGATTGTCCTGACCAAGATGATTCCTGAGCCCAGGGAACTGACTATGGTCCTTCTGATCATGTGTGCACAGCCCATACCCAGTGCCGCTTGACACACGTGTCCTTGGGTCAGGGAGCAGTGCGTGTTTCTCATCACAAATAGCTCCTACACATGCAGGCAGTAGATTAAAGTGGAAATTTCTGACAGATCCATGGAGCTATTTTGCCGTGTTGCCTTGAGTCTGTCCAACTCACCCACTGTTACCCCTTGGGACTCCAGCATTAGATTATTTGTGGTACTCTTCAGGTTGTTTCTGATATAAGATGTCATGAACTGTGGTGTCCAGCATCTTTTTGGTAAGCCACCTATCTGTGAAGAAGTTACTATGTTTCTTTATTTCTGGATCCAAGCATTTTTTCAGCTACCACATGGAAAACTTTCACTAAAACTTCTTCTCATGGTTATAACCTCAGTGCTCAGCTTTGTTATGCCCTTGGCTTTCAGATAATTTTTGTTAGCATCTTTGTATTTCTGGCTTGTCTACTCAAATCTTCATCAATCCATAGAAGCAATAGCCTGTCCTCTATGTTTAAATTCAATTCAGAGTGAAAACCCCCCAGCCAGCTTGGATTACTGATTAGCCTTGCATATACCTTCCTTTTGGATGATGTTTCCCATCACCGCAGCTATCTAACTCCCTAAAGAGTGTACTTGTTTCTTACATTTATCCTGAATTAAGGACAGCTGTTATACCTGCTAGTTTCCAAAGGTTTTTCAACCAGAATAATATGATACAAGATTTCTGCCACTGTACATTGGGATTAATATATTTATTTTTAATTCAGTCATTGATATAACCTTAGATTTACTTCTTTCCGCTACAACCTACCAGTTTGGAATATCCTCAGTCTGTAAATTCATGGTCCATTGCACCTCCACAACTTTTCTTTTTACACTGTAGAATCCCTACTTCTTTTCCAAAGTAAGCCCTCCTCTGATTTTACCGATTTTCCATTACCTTACAGTCTTGTGCACGTGCTTACCTCTTCTCAGCCAATATCTAGTTTACCCTGTAAAAATTAAATCCTGTTATTGAAATTCTTAAGTCACACAAACTGCTAGTAACCTTTCTGACCTCTGTCAAAAATTGTTTGTTACACCACCTTGTTATGCAGTCCCCTTAGTGAATACATACCTTGGATTTATTACTTAAAAATCTGCCCCATTCTTCTTGGTGGGCAGAAGAAAACTTAGTTTATTTTTTCATAAATACTCTTCTTCCTCAATTAAACACACAAGTCTTCTCCAGTTTGTTTCTGATTCATGAAATGGCTTAGTTTTTCATTTGCCTTGTGTTGAGGGAAATGTTTTCACAGCAAAAGAATTCTTCAAATAAAAATTATGAATATTATGTTGAAATTATGGTGTCATTAGCAGCACTTAACAATAACAGGATAAACAAGATTGCATTAAATCATGTTAGTTTTTAATCCAGCTGTGGATCAATGGAGGCAAAATAATGATCCCCAACAATAGCTGGATAGGAGCTTGCAAATGACTGGGGTATTTCAATTTCCAAGCCTGTGTCTTCTCACAGGTTATCAATACCTTTAGCAGTACTTGGCACTCATGTTGGCAACCTTACTGAAGTCCCCTGTCCTACAAAGAAGTCCATGAGTACTTAATATGGGAATAATCCTATTGCTGGGAAAGAAGCAACATCAGAGAGATAAATACATAAAAATACAGAGTCTTTTCTTTGGGAAGGTTTTCCACTTGCTTAATGGGGTCTGTACCAGACCATTCAGGAGAAATCCTGACCCAGGCAGTTCAGTGGAAATTTTGCCACTGACTTCAATGGTGCAGGATTTCATCCCTCCTGTTCACATGGACCCAGATCAAAGCCCATGTGAATTAGTATCCCAGGGGTGCAACAACCTCTTCTTATTTATGCCAAATTTTTCTCTTATTTCTGGATGACCCAAGAGATGAATGTGGACTGTCATTGGTATAAACAAGACCAGTACTTGTTTGGGAGACCAGTGTACATCTCCACATGTTTTCTTCTTTGCTTAAGGGACTTAATTCTTTGGCAAATAGTTTCTCAGGACAGACAATAGGATTGTTTGGGCTTTTTTTTTTTTTGCTTTTTTTTTTTTTTTCCTCTTTAATAAGAAGTAAAATGCAAAGGCAGTTTTGAGAATCAAAAAAAATATGTTCTTGATTGTAAGACTAATGTAAGCCACATTCTGAAGACTTGGACATGTTGCCAAACATAGAATACTTTGACTCTTTCTGTTGTTTTCAGTTACATTTTACACCAAATGTGAATCAACTAGGATATCTATGTTTGTGGTAGCAAACTTCCATAAAGTTTTCTATTCTACTGACAGACAATCATGGTAGGTTAGAGGCAGTAATTGATTTAGAGACATGCGCTGACAAGTTTGAATGAATAGCTTTCTTTCTCCAGTCTCACTACATTTTGGTCTAGAAGCACACAAAAATTAGTCACTAACAGGAGTTGTATAACATCAGTTACTTCCAAAAAACTTCCAGAGAGATCCTGGAAATGATTAAAAAAAAAAAAAAAAAAAAAAGCCTTTAAACTGTTTACAGAGGGTACAGATATTCTAGGGAAAAAGATTATGTCTTCAGATTCCAAGTTTTAATAGGTGTCTAATTTCTCTGTTCTACAATAGTCTCCTGTTCCCCTACTCTATTTAATGAGCCATCACATTGGACAGCCAAGGGGTATAAAGATCTGATATGTACATTTAATCTAATGCTTCAGTGGGAAAGGATATTTCATTAAATATGAAATTTCTTCAGATCTTGTGTAATACATTTGTTTTTCCTCAATATTTTTATAGGTCACCCAATGAAAGGTATATTGTAAAATTACAATGCCATATTCTGCCCTGTATTAGATGTAAATCTGGAAAGCTGCTTCCTGGAAAACAGACCCAATTGTCAAAGTCAAATAATATAAATGTTTGTAGAATCTGCAAAGTTCATTAGAAAGCCCATGATAACCCCACAGGAGGTGTGATCTGCTGCTGGACTATTCTAGCAGTATATTACTATACGTGCCTTAAAACCTTTGGCTAATTTGAGTCTATGGGTCTCGATCATTGTGTCTGGGGACCACCCACCCAAACAGCTAGATTCACTAGCCTGAGCGCTGGAAAAAGATTAAAGCCATGGAGGACAAAACAAAAATATAAACTAAACTAAATTAACTAAAATAAAATAAAATAAAATAAACATGAGAAATAAGGGATTCTTCAGACCTTGGTAATGACTGTGCAGGAAAATTAGTGGATAATTTCTACTCAACTACACTCTGTGACTGAGGTTCAGTCCAGGTCAACTCTCACCTTGGCATTCCAGGGTTTGAGGGAGAAGAGTAATAGGGGATTGCCCATTTTGGGAGGGATGCTGATGTCTATTGCCAAAAGTTATTGCTAAAGACTCTTTTAACCTCAGAAAATTAACTGCCTGGAATTGATAATTGCAGGCGTTTTGCCTGGTAATTGACAGAGAAGCACAAAAGAAATAGCTCTCCTGACCTCAAAAAAGGTAAGAGAAAATCCCTAGTGAAGTCTTGCCACTTACATTTTAAGTGCCCCTAGACTGTATTTACAGGGTCTCTGGTTACAAGAATGGACACTGTATAAATAAGCATCTAGAAGGAAGGCTCTAAAAGCCACCTGCACTGCTGTTTTCATGTCTGCTGTTTTGCTTCAAGAAGACTAGAGAAAACTCTGTCTTTCTTTAATGAGTTCTAGCAAGGCAATCTGAAACAAAGTGGGTTATACTATCATATTCAAACATAAAGTCAAATTTTGTATAAAATTACTTGAAAATCTTGTGAGCCTTTATTTTCAGTTGCACCCAAACTATGAAATCTGTCTGGCTGTTTGAAGACAGCAGAGATGTTGACCTAGTAACAGAATCTTGTAACCTATTTGTCCTACTTTTTTATAATAAAAACTCTTCTCCAAGGTACATTGTCTGAGAAGAAACCAATCTCCTGTTTGACTTTGTAGGCGAGTTAGGGTTCATCCTGCCAAAAAGTTCAGATGTTTGTGATGAGAATTTATCCTGGGGCCAACAGAAGTTCTCAAGGGGATCCACCTGTTAAAATGACCATTTTCTCCAAGTGCTGTGTATGCTTTCCTTATTAAATTGGCGCTAGTTAAAGGTCTCTCCCTTTTTGTTGCATTAGCTTTCTAGGAGCTAAAAGGAGAACTAAGAACCAACCCATACAAACACAACTTGATTTTAATGAATGGTAAGTCTGTCTTGTAAACAGGTAGCAAGAACAAGACTAATAAAAGATGGTGATATTCCTCTTTATTCTACCACATTCATAAACATCTACCCAAACCTTTAAGCATCTGGGTCATATTAAAAGCCTACAGTCCTTCCACTGACTTCAAACTGCTAGGACAGAAGTGATGCTGTCCGCTGCATTCAGAGCAACACTGTTTCCTTATGCTCATTCCCACTGAAGTTATTTTATAGGTAACAAGCACCTATCATTTCATCTTTCAGCAATATAGTTGATGACTACTATCACTAATCTATTTAGTCTCAGGCTAGTTTTTTACCTCTCACCTAACCCTTTGAAAGCCTTTTCTGAAAGCCTGACTCATTATCCTAGTTTACAAGTGCTTACTTTATATTTCCACTGAACAAGACTTTCACTGTTCTGTGTCTTTCCAGAAACATAATCATTATAATAGTGTGAGAATCTGTCTTAATACATCTGTTTGAAACTTGGTGCTTTTTTTCTCTTCTTTCCTCTTCTGAAATAGCACAACATTTATCAATTAGAGTAGGTTCTAGTTGCAACTGCTATCAAAGTTCTGTTATCATAAAACATCTGTCCTAAATGTAAGAACATCTGTTTCCCAAACTCCTTCCTGGTCCCTAGATGACTCATTTCTTTGATAGCTTTTCTTTGTCAGGGAAGTCTTTTTTCTTGTATTTTTGAAGTACTTTGCTTTTGTTTTTTCCTCTTCATTTCACTTGTTAAGCTAGTGCTTCATAAAATTAAACTATGCCATTCTGTGCGTCTCTTGACAATCTTTATGTTTTATAAAACTTATGCATGTAATATCATTATTTCCCTTTCTCTTATAACAACTGTTCCTACACTAGTTCTTAAGTGCAGCCCAAGCAGCGAGGCAAAGAATCATGGATTTCATCCTCCATGAAATGCTGACACTGAGGTTATGAAAACAGTCTAAGGACCACTGGCACCAAGTACTACTTGAGTTCATTAGAAGGCAGCCATTTAACTTCTGTAACCTCTTTTGCAATTTATTATTTCACATAAATATTTCTGAGGCCAAGCACATCAATGCAGGCCTTCTAAATTACTCCCTCAATTTTGCAGTCCAGCCCCATGCAGCAGAGCAGAACCTCATTGATTTATTTAGCCAAAATAAAAGGAAATCAAAGCCTCAGCAAGGTTGCAGCTGAACTCTCACTGAAAATATGGAGCTGACTTTATATCATCCTCACTGAGACATTGGAGCTCACTTCAAGTAACAAATTATGTAAGCACTATAGTGCAATTCTTTCTTGGACACTTTCTCCATTCAACTCCTGTGCAAGCACATAACTGCTGCATTGTCAGAAAGGTTCCTAACAGTTACTTCCTTTTTATTTAACTTGAGTTGTGACTACTTTGATCACTCCTTTTAATTCTGAATTACCCTGAGCAGCGCCTTGCGGGCAGCAATGAACACACCTTGGGTCAATTACCACTTCACAGCCATATCATGTCTTGAAGCATGGTATGTTTCCTGTATGTCTCCCTTGCAATTAAGCCCTGAGGCAAAGCTAGCTCAGCTGGTGAGATCTGATGCCTACACAGACCATGTGCTTTTAACTGAGCTTTCAACAGCCTTATAAAGTGCCATTCACCCACCTGTCTAGTCAATTGAACAAGTGAGATGTATCAAATCAGATTCCTTCTGGATGTAAATCAGCACCCCTTTAAGGATCTGTACTCAGGCTCAGTAAGCAAGGAATCACAGAATCACAGAATATTCATGGTTGGAAAGGACCTCCTAGATCACTGAGTCCAACCATACCCATAACAAAAAA
>JAAGNO010000506.1:93218-108396 GCA_033439905.1 Ceryle rudis | reverse complement strand
TCCTCCCTCCCCCCGCTACCCACTGCTGTCCCTTTCGGGGCCGCCCGAGGGGTGCTGGTGGGTGTGCGGGGCACGGGGAGAGCGGCCGCTCTGCCGTACGCCGGAGGCCAGCGGAGGTTAAAGGCAGGAGCCTGGAGTGGACGCCTGACAGAAGGGGAAGTCGGTTGAAAATGCCTGGAAGTACCAACCCTAAAGCTATGCTAACACTCAGGATAAATAAATAAGGGCTTTTAATTTGCTTGCAGTTAGAAACTTTTGGATTTTTTTTTTTTTCTTCCCCTGAAGAGGGAATGACGCGGGGGGGGGGCGTGGGTGAAACAAACCCAAGAAAACCCAGCGAGTGAAAACAGAGGGTGGAGAGAGACACTGGGCCAAGCTGTGAGCTGGGGTGATGCTCCTGTACCAAAAGCATGTGTACTCGCTAGCACTCCTGCTTGGGGTGGGCTGCCCCAAAGGGAGTCTGGGGAGCAACCTGCTCTGTTGACTTTTGTACAGGGTGCCTGACACATTGCACCCACCTCTGAAACTTGCTGTGTGCCCTACATCTGTCAGAGATAGTGGAGTTAAGTTGTGGTCCCCTGCTAGTTAGTTTCCCATGATTTTACTGCAGTTTGTGCTTGAGGTGTGCACAGTACCAGTCTTTCTTGTTGAGAGGTCTTGAAAATCCTCATGGATGTCTGTGAAGGATAATAGAAATGTTCTCAGTGGCAGGATGGAGCTCCTAAAAGGTAGCTGAAGTATTGGACAAAATCTGTTCATCGCTTCCACAACATGTGGAGGGTGAGGAGAGATCTGGAGAAGCTGCAAGATTCTGATATCCTCCCCACAAGGATAAATCAGTGCCCTGGCCTCTATACTGGGCTCTATACTTCTCTCCGTGTGTAGGCACCCTGCAGCAGCTCAGTGACAAAGATGTGCTGTCATGCTGTGCAAGCCCAGCTGTCCCGGCTTTTCTGCCTTCTCAGTAGATGCTGATGGGACTATTCCAGGTGTGTAGGAAGGAGGAGATGCACAGGGCTCAGAGGACTGCGAGCTGCAAATGAGTCTGATCATGACTGAGGCTGAGCGTTGCCTCTACCAGGATGGTCCCTCCAGCCCATTGGGAGCAGCACATTCTGCTTGCAGGGGGGCTCACATGCACAGGATTTTGGCTACTATCTTTCAGACATTACTTGTACAAGCCATTCCCCAAGTTTGCTTGCTTTAGGGCTCAGTCCCATTTCCTGCTTAGAGGAGCTTTGCTTGTTCCATCCTCTGCGTGATGCCTGCAACCCTTCTCAGTGACTCCTGTGTAGATGCACCCCAAGAGTTAATCCTTCCCCATCATCCACTTCTGCAAACAGACTTCCAACTCCAACCTCGGTAGGAAGTACGGGCTGAGACTGGGGCTGTATGTCATGAGAGAATTGCTGAGGAGCATCTAAAGGAGAGCAGCTTTATTCACTGCGTGGTGGTGGTATCTGACAGCTTCTGTTATAATTGCAGTAATCCAGTGTTTGCTGGATGCTGTCCCTCTGGTGCTGAGAAGCCACCCCTTGTACACACAAACTCCAGACTTGATATATTTTGTTTCTGTAAGCTGCTTCCATATCTCGGTTGTTTGGCAACTGTGAGTAACGCACTTGGAAGTGTCAGTCTAATTCTCCGTGGACAGACATCTACACCACCAAAACCGCAAGGGGAAGTAGCAGTGATTTCCCAAATCACTGGCAATCTTGTTCTAGGCTGAGCCTCAAGCAGAAGTCAGGCAAGCAACAAATTAAAGCCGCACTCTTTGGGGAAATGGGCAACTCTTGAAAAGCCTCAGATTCCTGGCCTTGGCCCTGTCTCCATAAATCATTTCAGCCTTGGACTCAGCTGGGAATCCAAAGAGCCTGGAGAACAAGTTGCTGTCCTCTCTTCCCATGAAAGCCGGTCTCTAGGGTCAGCACAGAACATACTGGCAGAGCTGTATTTGCTCTGCAGAGAGAAAGAAATCATTCTCTGGGAAGTGTTTGCTGCAAGGTTTTCCTAGCAATTTGCAGAGGGGTGGGCTGGCTGTCCTGACCATCATTGGATGACATTTGGATTCATTTCTTGTTGGGCTGCCAACGGCATGCTTGGTGCCATACGTGACATCAGGTGACAGTCAGCTTCATTGCACACACGCGCGGTGCCGGCTTGTCACTCAAATCACTCACACCGGTGCCGGCGGAGAGGTTTTTGTGGAGCAGTTTGGATCAAAAGACAGGATGTTTATTTCGATTACATCTTGGTCAGCAGGGCTGGGAAGCAGGAGCAGGGATAGATGCGTTTGTAGAGGTAAATGCAGCAGGGAGGCTTTCTCTTGCCTCGGGTAAGTGCTGTCTTGTCACATCCCTAAGCCTACTAAGGGCCTTCAGCCCCACGCGGGAGTCAATCCCTGTGTGCCATCAGTTGCAGACCTCAGTTTACTTCTTGTTCCTTGGTTAGTCCTCTGTCCCTTCCTTGTCATCATGTATCAGGCTCTTAAGCAGCTGGGAAGCTTTTTCTGAGGCACTGAAACCGATACCTCCCTGCAGACAGGCGGGCGAGGAGCACAGGAGAGTGCCCCACTTGCACGCAGCCCACCCAGCCCTGTGCCCCTTTGGGAAGGGGTTGGGTGTTGGATGCGGAGCTGCTGGAAGCAGGAGCCCCATTCAGCTAGTGGTACCCAGTGCCCACGCAAGTGTCGTCCCCTTCCCCACCCTGTTTGGATGCACAGGGCTGGAAATACCATCCTCGCTGGCATGCATGCGATAAAACCCCAGTGCTTGCAGGATCAGGCCCATCACAGCCATGTCACAGGGAGCCTATCCATGCCTGGTGAGGAGGAGGAAGGGGACGCCATGCCTCTCGGCAGCCCACCTGAGGGTGAGTGACTGGCATGCAGTGTGCTGGGCAGATGGGCTGACATCATTGTCCCTGCTCTCCACAGCTGTGTACATATGGCATACATGTTTCAGCTTGTGTCAGCTCTCTCTCCAGATGGCCCAAAGGGGTAGGGTTGTTGGGGTTTTTTTTGGTTTTTTGGTTGGTTGGTTGGGTTTTGGGGTTTTTTTTTGGGGGCGTGGGGTGGGTTTTTTTCCCCTCAGTTCTTAGTGGAGGAAGAGCCAATCACAGTTGTTTCACACAAGGAGAGGCTAATCCAGCTGTGTCCCTGAGCACTTAGATGTCCCCAGCTCTCCTCTGAGGCCAGAGCCCCTCAAAGGTGGGAGGTAGATGGGCAGCTGCTGGCTCTAGGAAGCTGTCTGCTGTTGGAAGAGACGTGTCATTGCCATTGTGCTTTTCCCTTGGTGCCATGGCCACCAGGAATGAGGATCTCTTTCCCTCTGTATCAAGCCTCTTCCTTCATCGTAGGGCCATAACAGTGAAGTGGGACTGAAGAGTAGATACTCCTTTCCCCCGGCACTTGTGATCTTCAGCTACTCTCTCTGGAAGACATTTCCTCCTCTCAGTGCCCTAAGCATTATTTGTCCAAGTGATCTTTCCAATGACAGTGAATTCCTGAGGCTAACAGTGTAATTATCTGTAGAAAGCATTCACTTGCTCTAAAACACTTTGAGACTGTGGAGATACTTCTGCTATACTTTGCTCTCCCTCTGCTGCTGCATTTCTGTGTGTCCCTCCTGGGTGTTCCCTCTGTCCTGATGGCTGGGCAGCTCCTACCTGGATTACTGGTTTTCTACCCTCAGATGCCCTGGCAGGTGCTGGTTAGTGGGTTCATGTACTGCCCCAGCTGCTCCAGGACCCCCCATAAGTGACATGATGAGTTGTCACTCCCATCTGTTTTCTCTCCCTGTCCCTGCTGTTATGGGTGGTCAATGAACCCAAACATCTCTGATGCAGACAGAGACACAGCACAGAGTTCACAAGAACTTGAGGTCATCTCCTCCTTCATCTGAAGTGCCTTTATGCTGGTGGATGTTCCAGTTAAGGAAGCAGGGCAACCGTTTGGAGGAGACAAGATGTGACAACGCCACTGCACATCTTCAGAGCAACTGCTACACAGGTCAGGCCATGGTTGCCAGCACTGCTGGTTCCATTTTATGTCTGAAAATTTCTTTTGGCAGCAAGAGTTTCTTACTGCAGCACATCCCAAGTGTGAAACTCGAAACATCTTAATGCTTATTACAGCATGAAGATAGCTACCAGGTTTGCTCCTTTGCCAGGAGGAGATAATGCTCTCCACTATCAGGCTGCAGCGGGCACCCAAGCAAACCAGCTTTCACCAGTATATTGCACTTGCAGGAGTTGCAATAGAGCTTCTCAGCTGTGCTGACAGACCCTAAGGTGGCAGCAAACTCTCCCTTGATGGAAGGAGACAACCACAGCAGCTTTTCTGATCTGGAGCCTGTCTAGGCTTGCACATCTGGTTTCTCTCTGGAGCACTGCTGTCCAGCTCCTCCTCAAGAAGGCAACACATTGAGCCACAGTGAGCTAGAGTCTGTGCCTCAAGCAAATGTGTCCACTGACATTTATTTTCCCTTGAAGTATATTGGCTTTTTCCTAAGTCTTTTCACCACTGCATTACCAGGGTGCTCTCTGCCTTAGCAGCTGACAGCCTCGCTCTTCACACTCATATGAGTTCTGGAGATATTTTAGAGGTTTATAGGGGTTTTTTACCTACTGGAGTGGAGGTTTTTTCCCCACACTAGCATCCTTTCACTTTTTTCTGCCAGCATGCATGTGGCTGCTGTGGCTTATTGTTAAATCCGTGCAGAAAAGACCCCCCTCACTCCCATCAAGAGTGTGGTGGGACATCGGGAGCAGCAGCCTCAAGGCCATGGGAGGTGGTTGCATTGCTGTGGGGTGGCAGAGAGGCAAGCTGTCTGCAAGGGTTTGAAGGGACAAGCCAGGCACTAAATACAGGCAGGACCTGTGGCTTGAGCACACAAGCCAGTGGAGGCTGAGACTGTTCTGGGGATGCATCATTATGTGCTCACCCTCTTTGTGTGTTATCCCAAAGGCGGCTGTGGTTTGTCACCTCTGCAGGCGGGACACCATATGCAACCAGCTGGTGTGTCCTTACTGTGTGGTGGGGAGGCTGAGAGCTTTTCTCCATCACCTGCTGACATCTCCCAGCCCTATTCCCAGTGATTCATCCGCCCATGATCCCACCAGCAGAAAACTCTTAAGATGCTTTAAAACCCACCTCCTGAAGACAGTCTGCCCATTGAGCTCCAAGAGCAACAGCCAGGCAAGAAGGTTTGACCCTGCTCCACAGTGGCTGTTGGGAGAGATGTTGCTGGGCTTCAGGAGAGCTGAAGCATCCTCCACATGTTGCTCGCAAGGTGCAGTGTCACCACTGCACATTGTCATCAAACAGCACAGCATTAACTGGGGCATCTTGGTGTTTTCAGCTGGTTTGGAGTGACACGGTTATTTAGAGCCTGGCTGGGGCAGAGTGGGGCGGCACTGTGGTTTGACAGCTAAAGAAGATGACAAAATACTGGCCTGAAGCAACATAAGGGGAGAGAAAATAAGGGAGAAACCAGACAAAGGGACAAAAATCCTGAAAACAATGACTGTGTGTCACCAAGAATGGGGCTTGTTTGCTCCCTTGCCTGGTGTCTAACTTATTTTATCCTCTGCTACAAATCCCGCTCCTGTCGGGAGGTATTTGCTCTGCCTGCTGCAGCCACCCCCAGTTAACCTCTGTGTTTTCTTATGGCTCCTGCTGAAATCGGAGGAAAGAGTCTGCTTTTCTCCATCGGGCTTTGAATCCAGCCTCTGCTTGCCTGCCTTAATCCGCTCTCAAATTCCTCTCTGGCTGTGGTCTCTCTGGTGGGAAGGTGGGATGCTTTATGGTACTTTGCAGCAGAGCACCCCAGGCTCTTTGTTCCAGACCTGCATCTCCTTCAGTCCATGCCATGTGTGTTTATAAAGTGATATATCCCACGCCGGTCTCAGTTTGCAATGTCCCCTGTGCCAAGCAGGGATAGGAGCAGAGCCATGTGTGTGCTGTGGGAGGTCTGTGCTCCGTGCAGCTGGCCATGGGTTTGGGGCAGCTCCTGGGTCTAAGCAGCGATAGAAAGGGAGTGGAAAACCCTTTGGTGTCCAGCAGTGTTTGATGACTAAAGAATCACCAAGGCCAAGCTGGGGCTGGTGTAATGGCATGAGCTCCAGTGAAGCTTATTCTACTGTTACCCAAGGGAACTGAACCCACTGGACCACAGAGGTGGAGATGAGAGCTTCTGCAGTGTAGCCCAAGAAAGGGAAGAGAGCAGCCCTGCAGAGAATTACCTGGGGGTACTGGTAGATGAAAAGCTGGACACAAGCCAGCAATGTGTGCTCACAGCCCAGAAGCCAGTCACATCCTGGGCTGCATCAGAAGCAGCATGACCAGCAGGTCGAAGGAGAGGATTCTGTCTCTCTACTGTGTCCAGCTCTGGCATCCTCAGCACAGGAAAGATATGGACCTGTTGGAATGCATCTAGAGGAGGACCACAAATATGATCGGGGGAGAGAACACCTCTTCTATGAAGAAAGGCTGAGAGTATTGGGGTTGTTCAGCCTGGAGAAGGAAGGCTCCAAGAAGACTTTGTTGTGGTCTTTCAGTACTTAGAGGGGGCCTATAAGAAAGATGGGGACAGTTTTTTTTAGCAGAGCTTGTTGCAAAAGGACGTGGGGTGATAGTTTTAAACTCAAAAAGGGAGATTTAAACTAGATAGAAGGAAGAAATATTTTACATTGAGGGTGGTGAGACACTGGCCCAGGTTGCTCAAAGAGGTGATAGATGCCCCATCCCTGGAACCATTCCAGGTCAGGTTGGATAGGGCTCTGAGCAACCTGCTCTGGCTGAAGATGTCACTGCTCACTTGCAGCTTGGGGGTTGGACTAGATGACCTTTAGAGGTTTCTTCCAACCCAAAGCATTCTATGAAAATATAGTTCTTGGGGGTAGCCCCTTCTAGAGAAGGTTTTCTGTGCCCAGTGACCCTAACATTTCTCCTGTGATACCCCGGTAGTCTTCTGCATAGTTATTATTTTGGGAGGAGGTTCAAAGTGTCTGCAGTATGGCAAGAACTTTCCTACTGCCTGGCAATGTCTTATTCTTCACGTGTGATATTGTGGGTGTGTGTTGCAAGCCCTGAGGATGTGCAGGAGGCTTTGAGGGTGCACAACATCCAGCGAATAGTGCAGGAGGACTGTCCAAAAGAGAGAAGAGTCAGGCCTGGGGCAGCATTAACCAGACTGCCATTTGGAAGAGATCCCTGGGGTGAACTCACCCAGCACCACACCTAGGTTTTGTTTGGAGGAAGCCAGTTCATTTGCTCCAAGGAGTGAACTCATGTTTTTGCAATGTGAGCGATGGGGAAGCCAGGATCTGGGAGGGAACCAGGAGCTTGGTTATTTGACAGCATGGACCCACCCGAGAGGCGAAGGCGCCTCTGTCGGAACTACTGCTCCTGCCTGAGCGATGCTGCTTTTGTTCTTGTTGGCATTTTTAAGTTAGGTTTGATCCCAGGCTGGATGCTTCACTGCCTGTGGCGAGGCAGGGATGAGGCTTTCTTTCTAGCTGCTGTGATTGCTTTGCTAGCATGAGGCTGCCCATGCCCCACTGCTGCAGTCTGGTGGCAGAGAAACAAAAACTTTCCACACTCATGGTATGAAATAGCTGCCCATCACTGGCTGGAACAGAGCTCTGCAGAGCATCTGACACCAGGACACCCACAAATGGCCAAGGCAGGTGATCCTGCCCCTCTGCTCTGCCCTGGTGAGACTGTGCCTGGAATACTGTGTCCAGCTCGGGGGTCATCAGCGCAGGAAAGACATGGATCCGTTGGAGCAGGTCCAGAGGAGGCCACAAAAGTGACCCGAGGGCTGGAACACCACACCTATGAAGAAAGGCTGAGAGTGTTGGGGTTGTTCAGCCTGGAGAAGAGAAGGTTCCAGGAAGACCTTGTTGTGGCTTTCCAGTACTTAAAGGGGGTTTATAAGAAAAATGGCGACAAACTTTTTAGTAGGGCCTGTAGGGGTAGGACAAGGGGTAATGGTTTTAAAGCAAAAGAGGGGAGATTTAAACTAGATATAAGGAAAAATTTTTTTACACTGAGGGTGGTGAGATACTGGCCCAGGTTGCCAAGAGAGGTGGTAGATGCCCCATCCTTGGAACCATTCCAGGTCAGGTTGGATGGGGCGCTGAGCATCCTGATCTAGTTAAAGATGTCCCTGCTCATTGCAGGTGGTAGAACTAGTTGACCTTTAAAGGTCCCTTCCAATCCAAACCATGCTGTGGTTCTATGGAGCCCTCCTCCAGAAGCACTTCCTGAGAACCATGGTATTTCTCTAAAAAGCAGGATCTGACTTTGCTGGGTTCAAATCCCTGCCATGCTGCCTCAGAGGTCCAGTTCAGTGTAATGAGCGTCAGTGGAAGCTGGCTGCTGCTGTGCAGTGGTCAGGAAAAGGGGTGTTTGGCGACCAGGACCATGCAGCAGGCTCTGCTGCTGCACATGGGAGTAATCTTGCAGGCAGCAAAGCTGCCTGTCTGGTAGTTACAAATTGCTTGGTGGTGGCTCTGAACCATACACCATGGTTCTCCTGGGTCCTAAGTTCAGGCACCCGTGGAAGCTGTCAAGGGCAAGGTAGGAAAGCCAAGTCCCTTGCTGGTGACTGAACACACCACACTAGCTCATCAGTCAGTGAGTGCCCTGAGAAGTAGGAGGACCTGTATGTTTTCACCTTTCCCCTTGAGACTGCATGGAAAGGAAAAGGCTGGCACCAAACCCTTCCCAAACACACTCCACAAAATAGCACATCTTGCAAACAGGCGATGATTTTCTGGACAAGGCCTTCAGCTTATTAAGGTTGTTCTTCAGAGAATCACAGAATGGTTTGGGTTGGAAGGGATACTTAAAGGTCATCTAGGTCAACCCCCCCACTGTGGACAGGGACATCTTTTATTAGACCAGGTCCAACCTGACCTTGAACACTTCCAATGATGAGGCATCCACAACTTCTTTCTTCTTCCTCCTCCCAGTAGCTCTGCAGACACCAACCCCGGACATAATTTTGGGATGGTGAGAGAGACAGAGGTTTTCCCTGTGCTCAGGACCAATGAGCAAGGAACAACATCAATCCTGCTGTCCCAACCTGCTGCCTTTCCCCTGAGGTGCCTTAACCCCAGGAAACGTCTGGCTCACTGCGGGGTGGAAGGAGGGATGTACAAAAGCCAGAACTATTAAGCACTGGACATTTATATGAACCTTCTGGAAATATTTTTGGCAGGAGGCGCAGCACAAACAATGAGACAGTGCAGTTGCACGGTGTGTTCAGATGCAGGGAAGAGGCAGCCAAATGTTCTCCCAGGGCAGGGGGCCCTGATGTGTTATAACTCCCAACATAAAAATGAGCCAGATGAATTAGCAGACAGGTAAATTCAGCATCTTATTAGGGCATGTGGCAGAGGAGCTCAATGTCAGGAGGCTTAGCTTACATTTCATTGCAAACATGGACATTTCTCTGACTTGGAGCCACCTCGTGTCTCCTGCTGTACCCAGGGGGCCCAGTTCTGCCCTGTGTGATGTTCATGTGGAGAGGATCTGTGCAAGCCTGTGTTGCTGACCATTTCCAGCACAGTAATAGAGAACTTTGGACCCCCAGCACCTAACACCCTTCTTCCCTCCAGCATTTTCATGCAGCATTAAAGGAGAGTGGACATGGCTTTACAGACATCTGTACAGGTCCATAGGGTGCTTATAGAAAGCATATCTTACTGATAAGGACAGAGCTACATGGCCAAAAGTTTGGTGATGTGAACTGGCTTGATGTGAACTGGCTGTTCCCCTGAGATCCATCATGGTGAACATGACCTCCACCATTGCTGGGGTGGTTACTGTACCCTCTCACCCATCTTTTTCTCTAGTTGGTCCCCAACCTCATCACACAGTCTTCTCTCCTGTGAGAATCAACTCAAGACCATGTCTTTGGTGGATGACAGTGACCCTCTGGGGAGCTGCAGCAGAGCCCTGCCTTCCTCAAGAGGGCTGGCTGGAGGCCAAACACTGCCTCGGTCCAGTGTGCAGCAGACTTCCCATGGACTTCAAGGGGAGCATCTTTGGTCTTCTAAGGGCACTGCCTCTGAATTGCAGACGTCAAGGATGGAAAAGACCTGTTCAGTCACATCCTGTCCTATCTTCCTGCCAAAGAAGGGCTCTTCTGCACAGGAATATGTCTTAAGAGCGTTCATCTTGCATTGCTTCAGCCCCTGCCAGCCTGGGAATCACTGATAAGACCCATGAGACTCTGCAGAGCCCTTCACAGACACAACCAACAAACACTCTCTGGCTAAAGCTGTGGTCCCAGCCCACTGCCTTGCTGGTGTCTTGAAGCCAAGGATGGTGTTAGTATCCTTTCTTTCCTAGCAGACAGCTGCATTCCTTCAGATCAGTGTGAAATTACAGTTGCAGCTCCTTCCTAATTCCTTTTAATCATTGCAAATGCTGCAGGCAGGATGGTGAGCTGTGCTGCTGCTTGACAGAAATCAGTGAGGTCAGATAAAGGAAATATTTTCATTAACTGCACAGGAACTTGAGCTCTCCCCTGCTTCCCCCTGGCTCTGAACAACGGACCGGCTTAGCTCCCGTCTTCACATCTCTCCCACCAAAGCACCGGGGTCTGTTCAGCTCAGGCGTGATGAGCAAGAAGGTGACAGAAGGACAGGGCTCACCAGGAGCCTGCTTGCATTAACTCCTGCCAAAAATCTGTGTAGCACAGACCCCATGGGAGCTGGGAGGGTTACACCTGTGTGACCACAATGGCATCAGGCATATTTCCCATTTCTAAGACACTCACTCTGTTTTGGATTGGATTTTGAAGATTTCTTGGCATCCAGATGTGTCATTGACACCCCTCAATCCAGCTTGTGCAAATCTGTCCCCTTTTCCTTTCTGGCTTTACGTTAAACAAGGGATAAAACCAAAGTTCGCTTTCTTCCCCCTGCCCCCCCTCTGCTTGGGGAAGCTTTGGATCTGGATCTGAACTAAGTGGTTCATTCCTCTCTCAACTTCCCATGTTTAATTCAAAAGGAAACATTAAAATGGCAGGAGCTGAGCCAAGACAGGGAGGGTTCCTACAAAATAGTTATTCTAACACTGTTACCATGGTAAAAACTCTTATCTCCTAATGTTGGTTGCCCCGCACCCATCAGAGTGGTATCAGAGTTCCTCAAGGTGAACCTCTTTCTGTGGATGTATGGAGCAGCTCCTGTTTGGCCCTTGCTGCAGCATGTGGGAAAAGTGTTGTGTAATCCCAACTGAAGGGATTTGTTAACTGTGTTAGCACTGAGATCTTTTTTTGAATTTGTAGCAAATGTCCTACAAAATAGTTTGGGGTTTGTTTCTTCTTTTCTTTTTTTTTTTTTTTTTTTTTTTCTTTTAATAAAATCAAAACACGAAAGAGAGCAGAACAGATGAGGAAGACAGACATGAGTCTGCCTTCTTGTGTTGTAACTGGGCAGCGCCTGTACATCAGCGTCAAGGATTTCGTGGTCTATTTTCCTTCCACTTGATTTAACTTCCGTCTTGCTCTAATTCTGAAATTATTCCCACATTTCACTGAATCCTTCCATTTTAGTTTCCATCTTGTTTTGGTCTTTTACGCTGCTGTTTGATCTAGGATCTTCACTGTTCTGGTTACATTGTCATTGAAAAGAGACCAGGGTGTTTCTGCTGCCTCAAGCTTGCTTTCAAAATAACTCTCGGCTTATTGCATCTGAGGGACAGGTATTATGGTCTGAGGACAAGTGCAGTTGGTGGGTGCATAATGCTGGCAAAGAAGTGAAGGGAGGGATTTAGTGAGAGATTTTGTCGGGCAAAAAGAGGCCCTTTGTGCCACCAGACTCCAGTCATTTCCAGCTGCCTATCTGATTTGCTCTGGAGCAATGGTGACGGTCTTTAGCCTTGACTTTTCCTTGACTGACAGCTTCACAAAGAGTGTCTTGCTGGGTGTAGCTCAAATCCTGTGGGATACCTAGTGGTGTTTCCAGCAGGAGGAACATGGAAGTGTCCCTTTTGGGTTGGTGTTACCAGCAGAGTCCATGCAACTGCCACCTGTGATCAATGGAGCAGTGACACTGGGTATTCCTAGAGAATAAATAGAGTCCCTGTGATGTCCCTGCTCATGGCAGAGGCAGTTGGACTAGATCACCTTTAAAGGCCCCTTCCAACCGAAACTATTCTATGATTCCTTGCCTCCTCAGGGGTATCAGTAGCAGATGGTGTGTGTATAGAAAGGCTCTTTGAAACTTGTTGGTTTGCTTCTGGAGAGATTGAATACTGCTGGGCTCCTCGGCTGTATCATACAAGCCAAACAGCCCACAGGGCCAACAGCACTAAAATCTACATTACTCACAGAAAAGGGTGATCCAACCAATTGTAGTTGGTTTGGATTTCCATTAAGTATTATGGCAGAGCTCCTCCTTGGGAGTGTTTGAATAAACTGAGCAGCTTAGACAGGAGAACTAGTGGTCCATGGATGGGCAGGGACTGATGGGTAAGGAAAAAGGGCCAGTTTCTGCAGGGAGGGGTGTCACAAGTGGACAGACCAGGGTCTAACTACGATCTTAACTCTGCTTGAAGCAGGGAGTTGGGTTGGGAACCTCAAAGGTCCCACCACCTGATATTGTGACTGTGTGAGCTGTGCTGCTGTGTGTATGTATAAATGACCTGGAAAGGTGGGTGAGCCATGCGGTAGGAAGTCTACTGGAAATACTCCGGAGAAAGGTACTGATATTTGCTAAAGGTAGCAAAGATAAGAATTACAGAGGGAGTGTATGACTCTGAGTGACAGGTAATAAATAATATGTCAGGTGAAATAAATACAATATAGATAAAGTGAAGCGATGCATATGGGAAAAACTGTACCAGATTCCACAAATTAAATGATAGACCTGAGCTCACCATTATCTCAGAGAAGAAAGACCTCAGAGGTTCTGCAGATGGTTCACTGGAAGTCTTGGGTCAGTGCCTGTTAGTGGTCACAAATCAAATCAGGAGTTATGAGAAAAGGATTATAGAACAACAGAGAACATAAGGGTCTGTTAGATAAATACACAGAGCACCTACAACATGAATACTATGTGTTTTTCTGATCCTCTCAGCTCCAAAAGGACTAGGAAAGAGAAGAGCAGGGAAAAGCAGCAAGGGTTGTCAAAGGTGTGGCATGACTTCCATACTGCTAAGGAGTTTTGATCTTTTTCTTCTGGAAAAGAGGCTGAAAAGATGATGGAGAACTAAAAATGTGCGTTACAGAGGAGGTGAACAAAAATCTGTGGTTCTGTCTTCTCGAAGATGAACTGGAGGACCTCAAGTGAAGAGAGTAGGAGACAAGTTCAAAACAAGCAAAAGTAGGGCAGTGTTATATAGACTGGGGAGAAAAAATTGCAAAATGATGTTGTGGGTACTCAAAATTGACAGGGTTTCAGCTTACCAGACCAAATTCATGGGCAAAAAAGATCTATCACAGGTTGTTAAACACAGGGAAGGCATGTCTAGCTGAGATCATGGAGCTGACATTCATTGGAACCTGACAAAATACTTAAGGAAATCCTATATATGCCTGGGCTGTTCTGCTCCTCCCTTGGCATCTGTGTGTGGCCACTGTGGTGTTCATGGAGGGGGTGAACCCATCTTACCTTTTGTAAAGTTAGGGACATTGCTCCAGAGACAAGTCTGGCTTTGTGTCACTGTGGAGAGAAGAGAAGCTGAGGCAGGAGCATGGCAAGAAACATTAAAAACTCTCCAACCCTAAGCAAAGTATGACACCCTAGAGAGATAAGGAGGATGGAGACTGCTACGGAGGCAGATGGTAGAGGGACATTGAGGCATTCCAATGATTGATGTAGTATGAAAACTTAGATTGATGGGTGGTCAGACAACCTGAGTGGCTAGGATGGATTTCAAATAAACGCCCAGCTCCAGTTTCCTGTAGGCGATAGACTCTTGTGCCTTAGAGGCTGAATGACCTTTAGCAATTTTGCAAACTAGCAAATGGGACCCCAATCCTAGAGAGCTCAGAAGATCTCTCTTTAAGCTGAACATGTCAAAGATGTGTGCCTACATCTGAGTGTATGTGTAGTGTTTTACTGGATCGCAGCTGAAAAAGAAGCCATCTGCAGCAGGAAACCTACACTGTGCAGTTATTTAGACACATGCTGTTTAGTTTGAATTGTTTGAGTGTTTCACATTACACTAGAAATCTTCAAGGGTAAAGAAATAAATCGCCTAAGATACAGACAGGGCCCTGAACCAGGCTGTAGTCTGGTCTATTCTGGGAGGTGAAGTACCGTGATGGGGTGTTTTGGTAGGTAGAAGTTACTGCCTCCAAGTCCTGCTCCTACAGCAACACTGTGTTTTTTCATGGGCTGGAAGTCATGACTGATGCTGTTTGAGTGCAAAAGCACCAGGTTGGGATACACTTGCTTGTACCCCCCTCCCCCACCACCACTGCCTTATTCTGCAAGCCTGTGATGGCATTGGAGCTACCTACAGGGAGTAAGTGACTCAAGATGAGGAACTGGGTAGCATGGGGTTTGCAGGTTGCTGAGAAAAGCAGGGCCTCCGAGAAGTGAACTGAATGTCAGGCAGACGTCCCAGGCCGTATCCTGCCATCGTGTTTTAAGCAGAACTGCCCCGCTGAAATCAAGAGGCTTCATGCTGCTTTCATCCCCATGGAGATCAGCGGGGGAGTTCTTCTTAAAAACCTGTTGGGACCATATGGCCTTTTATCGCTAGCGTTCCTATTTATGTTAAAAACTGCTAGGAAAATAACCTACACTTGTTTTGTCATGCTTCGAGCAAGATACTTTGTTTATCTAGCTTAATTTTTAATTATTTTTTTTTTTCCCTGTTACCCTTTCTAGGTTCCCTGCTATTCTTATGGTCAAAAGTTGTCCAAACTGGCCATCTTGAGAATAGCCTGTAACTATATCCTTTCCCTGGCCAGACTAGCAGACCTGGATTACAGCGCTGACCACAGTAACATGAGCTTCTCTGAATGCGTGGAGCAGTGCACTAGGACCTTACAAGCAGAAGGAAGATCTAAAAAAAGGAAGGTATGTTACAGTTTCCCCCCCTTCGCCCCCCAAATAATGGTAAAAGTTACAAAAGGGGAAAAAAAAAGGAAAAAAAAAAAGAAAAAAGAAAAAATCCAAAGTGGTTTCCATCCTTTCTCAACCTCTT